>JAJJWW010004108.1:0-20867 GCA_023531295.1 Papaver armeniacum
GTCTAAGTGGGGGAATTTGATAGGTGGAATACACCTAATTTACTATCTAGTAGTTTATGCTTTCTTTGCTATTTTTCTTGTAAATTATGTATTTTACGCTTTTGAGTTTTATAGCTACTATGGAGTCACACGGAGGAAAGGGGAAGAAATCACCATATTTCAGCCAAAAAGGGCAAAAAGGTCATTTTCGAGGCAAGCACTATCCGAGGCCAGTCCAGGTTAGGGGTAACTCTTGGAGGGAGTACTAAGTACAAACCAGCCAAAGGTTAAGGGAAACATCTACTAGGGTATCCCTTATCTAATGAGATGGTGGTCCTTTTCATGTGGGTACCCAAATATCCACCTTTTATCTCTACAACCCTAAATCGAGAGAAGATTTTCTCTCATTCATCTCAAGTCATCTTCCCAAAATTTGAGAAAGAAATTGAGCGAAAGAAATACGGGGAGAAGATGTTGATTTCGGAGATGGGAAATAGAGGAACATGGAAGAACAAGCTGGATTTGTCGGATGCCATGGAGTGCGTAATGAAAGGAAAGAGATCGAGGGATTAGGTGAAACACCCATTTCTTTCTATTGTCTTTGGTAGAGAAGCAGTGTTGATGGATGTTGAAGAACTAGGAAGGTTTAATACATGGTTGTGAGTTGAATTAACCTGGTTTGAACTGGAATTGATGAAATGGGTTCTAAGGAGGAGATTGGAGATGGGTTTGTGGCTCGGGTAAATCAAAGATGGGTTAATGGCAACCGAGCTCGATGCAAATAGAAGGTTAGGGTTCGAACTCAGGGCAAGGAGAGATCGAGAAGATAGAGATGGTCCGCCATCGATGGGTTCCGTAGCTTTGAAGTTTAGATGAAAGGGGTTCGATTAGATTCTCGATGCCGGTGTTGATTGAACTCGAGTCCGTGGTGAAAGTTTGATGTCGAGATTGGCCGATGAATGTAGAGAATCGGATGGAGTTTCTTTCCTTGTGGCGATTTGAAGACATAGAGAAGGTTGATTGAAGGGATAGAGGAATGGATCGAATTGTGATAGGTATTGTCCTGCAGAGGTGTTGCGGTTGAGTGATGGTTTGAATTTCTGAATCGAAAAATTGAAGAGCTAATGAAACAATTGAAGTTACAAGCAATTGAATGGAAACTAGATGTATGCCTAGGATTCTTAGCATTTGAAGAAAATAGAGGCCAAATTGGCGGAAGTCCTCGAATCTGAACGAGAACTTCGGCCAAATTTCCCTCAAGCGAGTCGACTCGAGACCCGATCCGAACGATCCCGATGACCGATCCCAACCGAGCCCGATGCCCGATTCGGGAGTCGAATTAATCAAGTCACCAGGCGGTGACTCAAGACGACTGTTGAGTGAGCCGAATAGCCGAGTCGGAAGCTAACTGAGTCCGACTCACCCTTCTCTTGACCTTTGACTAACCGTTGACCGACGGTTGACTAGTTTCACCGTTAGTCTAACAGGAAGGACCGACGGAATATTGAAGTGAATATTCTCTCAGACCGGAGAAATTTCCAGTGGCGGCGCGACGTTTTCCACAAATTCCGGCCATAATCGATTTTACGAGCAAAATTCCAGAATTTTCTATGGACCTCTCTCATGGGTGTGAAGACTTGGGCTAGGAATTGGATGGAGAATTGGACTCAAATTTGGAAAGAGAAGGTGGAAGAGTTGAGAAAAGCTTGATTTGGAAGGTGGTGCAAAGGAAAGATTCTAATCCTTAGAAGATTTGGAGAATATTGAAGCTTATAAATAGAGAAGTTTTCTACAACTTCTACACACCTCTCTACACACACATCACTTGTGTTTTTGCTTGCTTTTCTAAGATTTTTCTTTTTAATTACTTGTGTGAATTTGAAAATTCTTCTTTTAATAATTATTATTTGTGTGAATTTCAAAACATGAGTAGTTAATTTTCTTATTGATTGAGGATGAATTCCTAGTTTTTAAACATATGATTTAAGTTTTTGTTCTCAAATTCTATCTTGAAGTTTTCACATAATTATCATTTGTTTTTACTAATAGAGTGATCTTAAAGACATTCATGATTGATTGATAGATTGTTTGGAGTGCACGCTAAATTGATTTGTTAATTTAATCTAAAGCTAGTGAAAGTTAGGAGATAAGTAATCGTTTCTTGACTCTTTACATAAGTAGCAAAACACTGAGGACCTTGCGGAGGGATTCCGTGGAGCAATTGTGTGTAGAAACAACGTTAGCAAGTGGACCTTGAGCTAAGAGTCTAACTACTAATATCAACCTAAGAAATTCATAAAACTTAATGCATGAGCCAAGTTACATCTAGGTTGAGCTAATTCTAGGTGGCTTGGTGATTAGAATCCAGTAGTCGAGAACTTCCGTGTCTAGGTGATATAAGGGATTTAGGGGTTTAGCACTTTGAGCTAGTCGTTTTTACCTACGGTTGGTGATAATTTGTGACTAATAACAAGTAGAAAAGAACATAACTTGATTCATTGTTTCCTAACGAAGAAGGATTCCTTGATCTTATCTCTCTTATTGCTTTAACTTTACCTTTTAATTGTTTTGTTTATTTTCTTGCTTTTTACACCCCCCTTTCGGTGGACAACTTTTACAACTAGAATCTCTTGCTCCTCGTGGGAACGAACTTGACTTCCATTATATTATTTTTAATTGAGTGGAAATATTGAATTAATTTGATTGCACCTACGACACGCATCACTCACCTTCACATCCGATCGCCAATTATGATAACACCACTCTCACGGCATCCAATAGAAACGTCTTCCGCTCCTTATCTTGATCTTCATGGTCCTCGTCTTCGGTTTCAACTATTGATGATAAACCCTTGAATTTCATAAATCCTTAACAATTTGTAACTCTTTTTACCTTAAAATCCTTGTCGCTTGAAACTTTCTTATAAATTTTCCTTTCCCACGGCTTATTAACAAAACAAATATTTCTCTTGTTTTTTCTCTTTTTTTTTTTTTTTTTTTTTTTTTTTTTTTTTTTTTTTTTTTGAAACAAGAGAAATTAAATACAAAAAATAAACCATGGCCGTGGGAGAAATATTTTATCGCTTGATTCTTCACAACTTGTATCGTCTTGAAATCATAAACTTCAAAAATTCTCACCTTTTAATTTTCTTCGCTCTCATGAATAAGTCTTCATACTTGAATATAAAATTACCTCATTGTATTGTAAGTCTTCAACATATATGTAGAAATCTGCTCTTTGTATGTCGCTTTACTTGAATTTGAAATTTGCTCTTTTTCTAGTTCCGTTGCTTGTAAACCTTAAACTTTTCCAACTTTCCTTGTAGATTTTGATGTCTCTCCTTGTTGATGATGAATGTGTTTCTATGGATCCGTTGTTGTCGCAGAGAGAATGGTGCTAACCGCAAATCGAACTACAAGAAGGAGGCTTTCATCCATGGACGTCACCCTCATGATTGACAAAATTAGCACTCAAGAGATCAAAGAGTAGTGCTTCTATTGGTGGGAGGTTGGGTAGCTCACCATTCTACCCGAATTAACGTACGGTGACACACACTCAAAAGAAGCTCTTTAGTAGATGGAAAATTTCGGTCAGTGCCTCACATGATATGAATACGGGTAGTCTCCACTAATGATTGATCAACAACTCTAATAACGCATTTCTCCCTCGCACCAAATTTCGCATCACTGCATGCATGATTAAATCCATTATTTAACACTCTAACAAGCAAGAAATCCCGAATGTAGTTCTCTAACATTTCCAAGTTCAATTATGTCGGTCAAAATCTCTATGTAAACATACCTAGAAATATGCTAGTGACTCTAAAATCTTTAAAAGTTGAAGTTTTAAGTAAAAACTTTTTTTTTTTTTCAAAATTTTTCAATTTTTTTTGTAATTTTTGTTTTAAAAAACACGCTTAACCACTCCCCCACACTTAAACCTTACATTAATTGAATCCTCCTAGTAAAGTCAAGGTGGGAAATTTTAACATGATAAGGAACAAGAAAAAGAAATAACAAAAAGCAAAAGGATAAGAAATACAAAACCGATGGGTTGCCTCCCATTAAGCGCTTGTTTTAAAGTCGTCGGCCCGACTTAGCTCTTGCAAGATTCATTCCCCATATACTAACAATCTGAAAATTTGAGGATCCACCCATATATTGTTTTTGAAAACAATAACTCCATACAAATGTTAGCACAAGAAAATAATAGTGAAATTATCGCTCGATAGAAATTTCCCCACACTTATTCTCTTCCACACTCTAAGTGTATAAAGAACATAGAATTTGGGAATTTCCATGTGTTCCTCTTGGCAAACTGATAGTGTTAACATCAAGTGTTTCCAATGGTGGATATTTAGAAACAAAATCATCCAAAATACTTTGAAGCACATACATTCAAACCAATAAGAGGTAAAGGAGAAGAATCAATAGGCATATGGTTAGACAAACCTTGCACAATCTCTTGTATTATAGAATCTCTTCATCCTTAAAAAATTCGAGTGAATTACTTACCTCTTGTATATCGTGGTCCTCTATTAAACCTTGCAACCATTCTTCGTCGTTTTCTACCTTAACCAAAGTCTCGGCATCATTATAATCATTGGCAAGTTCAATTGGGTCTTCCACAAAATCAATGAATGTGGTTTCATCCTCTAGCATCATCTCTTCAACATTCTCATCATCGGAATCGGGCCATTCACTAAAACGATTTTCATCGGTATAGATTGTAAGATCTTCATGTGCGGGTGTTACACCGTTTATAACAATAGGTAAGTCACACCCAATCTCCTCCTTTTGAATAGGTGAAGGATCGTTATTATGATCCGGAGTTGGAATAACTTCCTCATTGTCGGAACATTCATACACTTCCGCGGACTCCCATCTTTCCCTAAGAAATTTTGCCAAGCAATAAATGCATCTTCCTCAAGCTCTTCCTTTTGAATAGGTGATTGATCATTATTAAGATCAAGGCTCGAGTAATCAACACTAGCGTCATCAAAAGTCTCCAAAGGTTGGTTAATTTGTTCGTATATTTTCTCCGAATTCCTTTGAATTTCTCGATGTGGTTCCTCCCAAACATAAGGTTGCTGGTCTTGTAGTGATTCTTGCAACTTTTGTTGAAGATCCCCAATCATGGCCAACATCTTATCTCGCAAAACTAGAGAATTTTCGATCATAAACAAAACTATCCTCCCATCCTTGTGATTGTCCACTTACATACCCGTCATAAGGTTGTTGATATGTATGAGAATATCCATAAGGTTCTCAGAGGAAATTGATCATAGCCAAAAGATTGGTTTTGATTGTATCCTAAGGATGGTTGGAAGTTGTCATAATGTTGAGGTTGAAAACCGTATTGATTGTTGTAATATGCTTGCTCGTCCACCGTACATGGAAAACCCAAGACCTGAAAAATAAGATTCAAAACCAAGTTAGATACGGAATATAATCCAACAAAGCAAGAATAAAGCAAAAAGAAAAATAAAACAACTAAAATCATCCGTCACGCTCCCGACAGCTCGCGCCAAAATTTGATGCGTGTCGAGGTGCAATCAAATTAATTCAAAATTTCCACTCAATTAAAAATAATATAATGGAAGTCAAGTTCGTTCCCACGAGGAGCAAGAGATCTTAGTTGTAAAAGTTGTCACGTAAAGGGGTGTAAAAAGCAAAAGAAAAATAAACAAAGCAATTAAAATCGAAAGTTGAAACAATAAGAGAGACAAGATCAAGGAATCCTTCTTCGTTGCTAAAAACAATGAATCAAGTTATGTTCTTTTCTACTTGTTATTAGTCACAAATTATCACCAACCGTAGGTAAAGCAGCTAGCTCTGTGCTAAACCCCTAAATCCCTTGTATCACCAGGACACCTTAAGTTCTCGCCTACGATTCTAATCACCAAGCCACCTAGAATTAGCTCAACCTAGATGTAACTTGTCTCATGCATTAAGTTTTGTGAATTTCTTAGGTTGATATTAGTAGTTAGACTCTTAGCTCAAGGTCTACTTGCTAACGTTGTTTCTACACACAATTGCTCCACGGAATCCCTCCGCAAGGTCTCGTGTTTGCTACTTATGTAAAGAGTCAAGAAACGATTACTTATCTCCTAACTTTCAATAGCTTTAGATTAAACTAACAAATCAATTTAGCATGCATTCTAAACAATCTATCAATCAATCATGAATGTCTTTAAGATCATTCCTATTAGTAAAAACAATCGATAATCATGTGAAAAACTTCAAGATAGAATTGAAAACAAAAACTTAAATCATATTAAGAACTAGGAATTCATCCTCAATCAATAAATTAACTACTCATGTTAAAGAGTTCACACAAAGAATAAGAAAAGAAAATAATTGTGTGTGTAGAGATGTGTAGAGAGGTGTTGTGTAAAGATGTCTAGAAAACTTCTCTATTTATAAGCTTCAATATTCTCCAAATCTTCCAAGGAATAGAATCCTTTTTCTTTTGCAATTCAATTTCCAAATCCAAGCTTTTCTCAACTCTTCCACCTTCTCTTTCCAAATTTGAGTCCAATTCTCCATCCAATTCCTAGCCCAAGTCTTCACACCCATGAGAGAAGTCCATAGAAAATTCTGGAAATTTTGCTCGCCGGAAAACTGGGATTGTGGCCGGAAAACGTCACCGCCCGGCAACCTGAAATTCACCGCCGGCCACCGGAATCTTTGGCGGAATATTCGTCAGCTTCCACCGTTAGGACTAGCGGCCAAACAAGCCAACCGTCAGTCAACTGTTAGTCAACAGGGTCAAAGAGAAGGAGTGAGTCAGAACCGAGTCAGCATCAAGTCAGCTTTCTAGGTGGCTGACTCGTCTGACTGAGATGAGTTAGACCGGTTTCTGATTCGGTCATCGGACTCACTGAGTCGACTCGCCAGAGTAGAGAATTCCCATCAGAAGTTTCCTCCGTTTCTGGCATTCCTCGTGCCAACTTGAGGCCGATTTTAGTCTTCTCCCGTAACAAGCCTACACATACATCTATTTCATTCTTGATGTGGCTTTCCCGCTATACAAGCACTTTTTAGCTCGGGCGTTCTTTCTGTTCCATCCGCACCGCAATATCAACTCAAGCATCACCATTGCCGTTTAAGTCCATGACTCCATCTCCCATTCATTCAAATCCACCAGCTCAATCGATTTCAACACCTCGACCACCACACCAGCTTGCTCACTAACCCATTTCTTTGTTACTTAGCTTAATCAACTCAGCCTTCATTACCGCTCCCGCCTCGTAACTCAAGCAACCCATTTTCCAACACCATCCGAGACCGCCATCATCTCCGAACCCAATCTTTATTATCATCTTCTCTCGCCTCAATTCAAACTTCAAAAACCCATTTGCTCATACATCGCCTCCAAACTCTTCTTATCCGTAAGCACCCATTTCTTCTCATACATTCAGCTCACAATCGACGGCAATCATCTCGATTCGCGCAAAGATCGTTGTCTATTCTCAAACTCTCAAAGACCACTCACTTCGATCTACTCAACTCCATCTTCTCTACACCTTCACTACTGCACTGAATCGCACCCTATCTCCCCGAGCTTCAACTGAATCAAACCCTCGATTTACAAGCTGTCACCACACTCTTCATCTACCGAGTTCGACAAACAACAAACCCATCTCGTAGTTTTTCATCTCGATCTGAACGCCATCAACCATACCCGAAGCTCAATCAAATTCTTTCACCTTCACTAGCTAGTTCTTTACCAATTTCTCGAGCTTGTCTTGACTCTCTCTCGATCTTTGACACCGGCGCAACCCACGTCTCAATCGATTCATTGATGCAATCATCGAACCCTTAACAGACCCATTAATTTCTCAGATTCAATCCCCATCTCCCTGAGCTCTATCTCTCATTCAATTTCTCAGCGAACCCATTTCCCGATTCCATCATTGAGATCTCTACAATAATTCCTTCATCTCTCGAGCTTTCATTCTTCTCGTCGCTCAATCAACACCACTCGCACGCAGCTTCATCCATCTAACCCGGCCGATCTCGATTCAACAAACTCTAGTTCCGTGTTTGCCTTTTCGACCATGAATCAACTTATATAAATCTCATACAACCATGAACCGGTTTCTACTTGTCGATTCAATCTCTGCTTTCGACGCAGCCATTGTCCGCTCTTCTCAATTTCAGTGAGATTGGGTAAATGAGAATGATTGAAGAGAAAGAAAAACCCTTTCTCGATTTAGGTGAAGGTAAAGTAGAGTAGGATGGTTACACCCCAGGATTTGCTGGGACCACCCCAATTGGGTGCTCATAATAGGATGTCACTTCGATAAGGGCTAGCCAGATATAAAAGCCCTTAACCTTGATTAGTCTCATGTTTTAAACTTCCCAAAAGGGTTACCCCTTAACCATTGTCGGGCTCCGGATAGTGTTCGCCCGTAAAATGACCTTTTTGCCCTTTTAACTTAAATTGGGTGATTTCTTCTTCTTTTCCTCCGTGCGAACTCCATAGTAGCTATAAAACTCAAAACAAGCGTAAAATACATAATTTACACGAAAAATAGCAAAGAAAGCATAAACTACTAGATAGTAAATACGGTGTATTCTACACCTATCAGCAGTGCATTTGTTGAAGGTTTAGATTCATTCCTCATCCACACCCGAAATTACCAAATTCTGCAGGAGTAGTTTTCACCCATCAACATCAAGATATGATTTAAAATCAAAATTATGAAGAAATAAAGAAATACAGACGTACCAAGGCACCAAGTGCATTTAAGAAGTCGGGATCATTTGATCTCTGGAAACCCCCTGGAGAGAATCGTTACCCTCTAGCAAGGAAGCATCACAGATATTTGCGAGAGCTTCGCAGGTACTAGAGAGGCGATCATCTCCTATTCCTTGCATGGAATCTAAGAAGATATTAGACAGTAGCGCCATAGGGGATTGTGTTAGATGATCCTCCTTCGCAAAAGAAATATCAACTTCGTCATCATCCTCATCGAACTCTCGCCGGATAGAGGACTTGAGCGAGAAGAAGAGTGAATCTTCCATTTTTTAGAAGGGTGGAGCAAGGATTTCCCCTTGTGAAGAGGACCTTTACCCTTTCCTTTGGCCTTCGCAGCCTTCTAAGTTTCTTTTCCGCAATTTCAACACCAATCTTTACACACGAATGAAGATAAGAAACAGAGGCAACAATATTGTTAAAAATAGCAAAAGAAATTATTTCTTACTTCATCCATGATTGAACGAGTATCGCCCGTGGTACTCGCTTTGGATTCCTTTCAGTAACTTCTTCTCAATTTGGTGATCTAAAAAGTTCGCAAGATTAGATATAAGAGGAAGTGAAGATTGCAAAGTAAGTGAAAGTTAGAAATATACCTCTTTTGCTTTCCCGGCCAATTAAATACCCAAGGATGATAGTTTTGCGAGATTAGGGAGTACATTGGAACTCGAAATGTAAGGTCCGTTCAAAAATAGCGAAAGATGCACCACTTGTCGTCTTTGGAATGGCGAGGAACATTGTTCTTTCCAGAATGCCAATCGATATCTTGCATGAGTTTCTTGTCGCTAGAATGTTCTCTTTTCTTTTCAACCGAGCACCACATCGAGACCTATCGTTCTTCATATTTATCACTTCATAATTTTCAAAAAAGTTTTCATCAATATTTTTCAACTATCTCTAAGTTTGCGAATTTAGGGTCTCGACTTCTTCAGGATATGAGATCCCTTTCCAGTATACGATTGGAGAATTCAATCATTAAACGGATGCAATCCCCACTTAATTGATAGATAGCTCACGAGAACTTCTCATGGGAAAGAATTTCATAGAACAAGGGCAATTCGGGATTGTAGAGAGGAATGGGAAGACTGCATAGAGAGTCGACCTAAATAAATTATGATTTTCCGATCATCACATTGATGATCGTAAATAATTTTGCAGAAATAATAGATGAAGATTCTTGATTGGGAATAGTGGATAAGGTGAAACCCTTCTCTTGTAAATTATTTTGAGTCTCACCCAAAAGGATTTCGTGATTCTACGACTGAGATGGAGCCATTCCTAGAATATGGGAATGAATAGAGAATTAAAGATCAAGAGAAAAGAAGAAAAGGAAGATTTACAAAGAGTAAACGTAAATTGCGGAGGAGAGGAGAATTGAATAAAAATTGCAGAGAGAAAGTAAAAAAGAAGAAGAGGAGGGTGAGAAAACTATATATAGAGAAGATTTCTCGAGAAGATAAATGCATTTAATGCGAGAGGAGACGTGAATGGTCAAGAATAAACGGTTGAAAGAGACGTGTCAAGAAAAGAGCGAAGAAGAAACATGTGTAATAAATTCTCGTAAAAGTACATCTGGTCATATCAAAAACAAATAAAGATGAACAGTTATGAATTTCAAAATACTAGTTCTCATGACATTCTCTTTTCGCAAAAGACATGAGAAGAGGCAAGATGTAGGATCAGAATATCGCGACATCAATACCTCGCTAAAAGATCAATAAACGATAAAGATTGCGAAGGTATCGCTTGGATGAGTAATATAAATGACGCAATGAATGACGACATGCCCAACACACGAGAAAGATATGAAGACCTAGCGAGATCTAGGAGAGTTTCGAGATTATATGTTTGTACACTTGCGATATTTCACAAGTCATTCCCGAAAATAAAGGACAGCTTAGCTTTCATCCACTATGTAATACCCTATATAAAGAGTTGAACATGTCTGTTGATAGGGAGATCTTTTTTCGAGTGTTGGGCAAGTCATTAAGAGAGAGAAAGTTTAAAGTGATTGTAATTCTTTAACTAATTTCCATTTCACCTTGTAAGCATTTTAAAGAGTTTAATCAATAAAAATTACAATTATTCATCCTAAAATGATCTGATTGTATAGATTCTTGTGAGGGGTATATTCTTGCGACATCAATACCTTGCGAGATCAATAAACGACAGCATTGCGAAGGTGTCTCAGATGAGTAATATAAATGACGCAATGAATAACGACAACCAAAACACGAGAAAGATGTGAAGACCTAGCGAGATCTAGGAGAGTTGCGAGATTATATATTTGTACACTTGCGATATTTAGCAAGTCATTCCCAAAAATAAAGGACAGCCTTAGTTGTCATCCAAAAGATGTAATACCCTATATAAAGAGTTGTACAGTCTGTTGATGGGAGATCTTTTTTCGAGTGTTGGGCAAGTCATTAAGAGAGAGAAAGTTCAGAGTGATTGTAATTCTTTAACTGATTTCCATTTTCATCTTGTAAACATTTTAAGAGTTTAATCAATAAAAATTGCAATTATTCATCCTAAAATGATCTGATTGTATAGATTCTTATGAGGGGTGTAGAGTAGGATTTCTGCAACTACATATTGGCGCTAGAAACAGTTGAAGATTGAAGATAAAAGATTGAAGATAAAAGACTATAATTAAAATCATTCAAATCAAGAAAATGAGGAAACAAAATGTTAAATCAAATGAAGTAGAGAAGTTTAAAACTAAAGAATGTAATGAAAATATGGAGAACAGTTTAATTGCAAAAACAATGATTAATGAATTCCATGAAAATATCAGAGGAAGAATACATAAACGAGATTTTGAAGGAAAGAAGATTGCCACAATGGAGAAGACATCGTCTTTGAAAGATTGGGAAAACAGGGAGATAACATTCACAACAAATAGAGATATCAAGAGAGAATCTAAATCACACATCACCACTAGTGATTACGATAAGCGCACGCAAGGAAGGAGGAGAACCAACAAAAGCAGTGGAAGAATGGGCGATAAATAGAACTTTGGTGGATACAGGGAGTTTAGTGAGTATCATGTTTTACCATGCTTACAAAAAATTGGGGTACGAAGATGAAGAAATGATTTCCCCAACATATCATATCCATGGTTTCATTAAATCTATAACAAAGCCTAAAGGGAGATAAAATTACGAATCGTTAGGAAAAATTGAAACACTGAGTGACATTGTGTATAATGGATATGGAATCGCCGTACAACGTGTTGTTGGGAAGACCATGGGTACATGCAATTAAAGCCGTAAGCTTCAACATTTCATCAATGTATCAAATTCCCAATGCCAAATGGGATTGGCGAGATCAAGGGAGATACCGATAAAGGAAGGATTTATTATCAAATCGAGGTAAAACATTATGAAGAATGTGAAAAAGCGAAAAAAATCGCAAAAAGATGGAAAAAGCAAAGAAAAAGGTAGAAGAATTTAAAATTTATATGATAAGGGCAAAAGAAGGAAAAGGAATACCTAGCGAAATCTCGGAAGAAGAGAATGAGCTTGCGAAGGAAGTGAAAGGACCAACGCCTATGGGAGAACCAAAGGCCGATTACGCTAATGGAATTGACAAAGGAAGTGAACGTCGGAACTGAAGAAGTACCCAAGATGTTAAAAATTGGGACTAAGATGGAAGCAGATGAAGAAAGAAGAAATGTTGATTTGTTGCGAGATTACAAAGATATTTTCGCATGGGATATGGATGAAATGCCTGGAATAGATCCATCAGTGGCGTGCCATAAATTGGATATTGACAAAAATGCAAGACCATTCAAACAAAGAATTAGAAAAATCGCAACAACATATCATCCTCAAATAGAAGAAGAATTATGAGAAGATGCTAGACGGCAGGAATCATTAGACAAGCAAAATATCCCAATGGATAGCAAATATGGTCGTGGTCCCAAAGAAGAAAAAAGGGATAAGAATTTGCATAGATTTTACTGATCTAAATAAAGCGTGTCCAAAAGATAGCTTTCCTTTGCCAGATATTCCGCAAATGGTCGAATCAACATAGAAATGAAAGGATATCATCTCTTGATGGATACAAAGGCTACAATCAAATTCGCTTATTGAGGAAGACCAAGAACATCGCTTTCTTTGCTCCAAGAGGTTATAATTGTTACACAAAAATGCCATTTGGTCTGCGAAATGCTGGAGCAACATATCAAAGGATGGTAGAAAAGGTGTTCGCGAAATGGATACACAAAACACTAGAGGTATATGTGGATGACATGTTAATAAAAAGTAAAGAAGCAAAAGACCATGTACAGGATTTGAGGGAAATTTTTGAACAAATGAGGCATTTCAACATCAAAGTAAATCCAGAAAAATGTACCTTTGGAGTTGCATCAGGAAAATTTTTAGGTTACATTGTATCAAAAGAAGGAATACAAGTCGACCCAGAGAAAGTATCACGATATGCCAACACCGGTGACAGGTAAAAGATGTACAGAAGTTAAATGGACTATTAGCTTCGCTAGGAAGATTCATCTCGCGATCATCCGACAAATGTAAGCATTTTTTTCAACATACTCAAAAAGGGAGCGAAATTTAGATGGACCGATGAATGTGAGAAAGCATTACAAGGAATAAAAGAACTTCTAATGGATATATCAATTTTACAAAAGCAGAAGCAGGGAGGAATTATTAATCTACCTTTTGCGACAACCTCGCATGCACTAAGTGCGATATTGCGAAGACGCAGGAGTAGAAAAGCCAATCTATTACATCAAGAAACATTCAATGCTGGAGAGAATTATTCAAAAATTGAAAATTAATTTTGGCATTAGTTTATGCAACATTTAAACTTCGCATATACTTCCAAGCACACACAGTTAAGGTAATGACAAAAGTACCGATTGAGTCGGTAATGAAAAATTCAAAAAGGTCAGGAAGGGTTGAGAGATGGAATGCTCAAGTAAGTCATTGCAAACTCAAATATGAAATACTATCTTCACCAAAATCACAAGTTGTTCCAGACTTTTTAGCAGAGTTTCCTTTGGAAGAGGATGAAGCAGTGGAAGAAATGATGGATATAGAAGAAGACCATGGAGATCCAAAAGATTTGTTAAATCGAGCCAAACAGATGGGAAATATTGGTAGATGGATCATCAATGGGAAGGCAACGAGTTGGGATCATTTTGATTTCATGGAAGGCAATAAAATAGCTTTTTCTTTGATTGGAGTATGCATCTACCATCAATGAAACGAATAATATGAAGCTATAATACATGCTCACGATTCGCAATAGAAATGAAGTTGGAAAATGTCTCAAGAGATATTACCCATAAAAGATTGTGGGAAAAGATTAGACTGTTAATCTTGAATGGATAAAGTGAAATGAATTCATATAAAAGTTTTTTGCAAAAGAATGATTCCGAAATTGCATAAAATATAGAAGGAATGTGCGAATATCTCTGCAAAACAAAATAACAAAAGATAATAAAAATGAATGATTTATACAAACGGACGAACCTTTATGGCGTACACACCTAGTTCGCGAATGATATTTCGCAAGAGGCAAATGTAAGACCTAAAGTGCGTCATATAAGGGGGGTATCTCTTGACATGGCTCAGTGAAAAGAATTACACCGCCCCCGGAACCCGAGTCATGGAAATTTGGGGTCAATAAAGCCCATCCGGGGAGATACCTTGATTTCCAACTATATATATAAGGTACACCTCGGTTGGACGACCGAGGGTCTCTTCCAAGGAGTCAATGTATGACCAAGGCGCCGAGGTACACGAAGTTGAGCCAAGAGTGCCTGGACATTTGAAGTGTCTCGGCCATTCTTGGCAAGTCTTGGCACATGCCGCACTCGCCCGAAGAAAACTCCACTTAGGGTGCAGCCTCCGTAACCATAAGCCCTATAGGTATAAGGGATAAGAGGGTCACGAAAAACAACTGGTTGTTGTTAAGACCGGATGGGAGGAGCTAGTCTTGTAGGGTCATGTACGCCTCCTTGAAGGGGCAACCAGGGAGATGATATGGGCGGCACCCTCCATTAGGAGCCGATAAGTGTCTGAAGACGCAACAAGTCATGGGGCTTTATTTTCGCAAGAAAATTTAGGCTTGTCATATTTGTGCGATGATCCCGAAGAGGCAATAATACTAACGCGAGGATAAGACGAGATCAATGGGTTTTACATGAAAGTGTAAAGACGTCCCGCGATTTCACGACGACGGCAATGTCATGGGGGCTTTAAATTCGCAAGAACTTCTAGGCCTGTCATATTGTCCCAACGAAAACATCCCGTAGAGGCACACAATACTAAGAAAACGATAAGGCAAGATCATGCAGTCTTTTACATGAAAGCAAATCAGACATCCCGCGATTTTGTCGCAATAATGAGGGGTGGCAAAATAAGACCGTTAACTAGGAAGGCAAAATAAGACCACACAAAAAGAGTAAGCGAACAAGCTTACAGATCGAACTTGCAAATATTAATTTGACCGACTTGCTTAATCATTTGAATATAAAGAAAACCACAAAATAAAAAGTCATTATAAGATAGTAAGAGGAAACAAGAGAATTTTTAATAAGAGACTCAATCTTTCTTATCAAAAAGTACTGAGAAGGAATTGAAAATCTTATGGAAAGTGAAGATAAATGTTTAGAAAATAAAAATTATGCAAAGAAGTTTAACTCACATCATTTTTAGGAGATGTAAAACACTCTTCAACAATTTTATCACCAACAATTTTCAAATTTTCGCTACTGGGTTGATTCTCGCGTAACCCCCTTCACTTGGGTCATTATTGGCCTTCATTGTTAGAGGATCGCCTTTTAACAAAGAACAAAAGGAGTTATATAGACAAAAGATTTGAAGACTTGATAAAGGAAGAATAGATGAGGCAGTCAATTTCTATGACTACCTTCCTTTTGCGAAATAAGATGTTGGGTCAAAGCCAAGCAACTATTCTCCAAGTGATCCATAGCATTGTCAAAATTATCTCCAACCAAACCTTTTAATCGAGAGCGCAAACTCTTTTCGTTGGAAACAAGCAAGTTATTTTCCTTAGCAAGAGAAGAATAGGATTCTTTTAACTTAGAATATTGGTCTTTCAGTTGGCTGGTTTTCACACTTAAAGTTATTCTACCGATGCCACGACCGCTGAGCCCAGATGATTCCGTGGTTAGATTTTCTCGAGATTACGTCCGATCACTGACCTACGGCTGTGATTAAATATCTCCTCTCCACATTAAAACCCAATGAACCTTATCTCTTTATTATCTTTTTTATTTTTCTTCTCTCTCACCTCTTTTACATGGGAATTCCTCATCTCTCTCTCTCTCTCTCTCTCTCTCTCTTGGTTTTTTTCTCTGCAAGTTTAATGGAGATCGAGTCTTCTATTTGGCTTCCTCTCTCACCTCTTTCATTATATCGACCTACATCGCCATCTTCTACAATGTCTCCAGATCCGGAAGGAGGAGTAAAAGTCAATACCCTCAAACAAATAATCGATTTCAATGGTAGTCTGTTCTTTCTTTCAATGATAAAATTCTCGCGATTAAATGGGTAATTATCTATGACTCATTCTTCTTCATCATCTTCAATAGATCTTTCATTGTAATATCTAGGTCTCTGTTTTTCAATATAATTTTCTACTGTATTTTCTTGTAATTAATCGTTATTCTTTAATGGAAGAATTGAGATATTATTGTAATTGGGTTTTGGTTATTTTGCTAATTTTAGGGATTCACCGAAAGAAGAAGAAGTATCATTTGATTTACCAGCAATAAGGTAGTTTAATGGTTTTTCTATAATTACTTGAATTCCTTACTTCTGATATCGATGTAAATCTTTCGATTTTGTTTTCATTTTTGGGTTTTTTATGAAACATGAAACCTAGGTTTTTAATTTGGGGATTTTTAGTTTGATTTTGTCTATGTTTCACAAACAACAGCTGGCCTAAGCTGATCTGTTTTGGGTTTGTTTTGATTTTTTTGGCTTAGATTTTAGGGATTTATTTGATGATATTTGTTGGTGATGCTTTGGGTATTGTAGGGTTAGCGAATGCAAAGACTTTTTCAGTACAAGGTAGAAAAGATTCAGGTGTTGTTCTTGATGCTACTAAGACTAACTAACAGAAGAACCTACACCTAACCATTCCCGAACCCGGCAACGGAAAAAGTGCAACAGGGAATAGCATCCTTTACGAAGAAGCTTTCAATTCTAAGTGTAGTCTTGATGGTGTTACAACTAAGTGCGAGTTGCAGTCAACCAGATGTCAAGATGGACTCATTCTTAATGTGATTGATACACCAGGTAATTGATTTGTTTATCATAATTAGGATAGGATATATTTGTAAAGATCGTGCTAATAGATAAATTAATAACTCTTTTAAATCTTTCTGACGCAAGGTTATTTGGATTTTCACCAGGGCCAAAAGAGACGATTGAAGAGATCAGTAGATGTATCAATTTTGCGAAGAATGGAATCCACGCTATTCTTTTTGTTTTGTCGATTAAGAATCGTTTCTCGAAAGAAGAATAAGAAGCTGTTAGAAATTTACAGATTCTATTCGGAGAAAAAAATTCTTAATTACACGATTGTTGTGTTTACTCATGGTGTGATCGCTTCAAAAGAGATGACAACAACGCATTGATCGAGTTTGTGGATAGCAAGGCCCCTGAACCCTTAAAGGTAGTTGTTACTCTATTTCATGTTGTTGGTCTGTCTTTTAGATTGTTTGCATTTGATGAACATCTTTGCAATTTGACTGTGTAGAAGCTCGTTAAATATTTGGTTTTAAGCTTCTAATATTTAGTTTTATCTAATTTACAAAGCCCACTGGTGGTTTCTGACGCATTGTTCTATTTCTGTGATTCAGAAATTGACCCGTTTGTGCAAAAACCGATTGGTTCTTTTTGATAATGTGACTACATATAGGAGTAAGAGGGCCAAACAAGTCCAGCGACTGATTTCACTTGTACATTTGGTCACAAAAGAGAATGGAGGACAACCCTATACAAATGAGATATTCGACGAGATTAAGGTGACTATTTGTAAATATGTTGTCCTTGTCATTCGTTTTTTTCCCACTTTTTATAAGTGTGAAATTATGCAAGAGATATGTTGCTTTTTCAACATTTGAGCCTAGAAAATGTAAACTAAAGGAGTTGTTTTATAAGTGTGCACTTCATTCTAATTATGTCATTTGCATAACAGAAAGGAAACACGAAGGGACCTGAGACAGAACATTCCGAGGGGCCCTCTACCTCGGAGAAGGAGTATTCAGGAGTGCTTGATAGAATAACTGAGATGGTATTCACTATTCACCCTTTTATTTTTTATAAATGCATAAATTGTGGAAACATGATGCCTAGTGGAACTATTAGGCACTAGGAATTTATTAGTTCCGTTACTTGGTAAACAAAGCCATCTCATAAAGCTATTGTCATCATCGTATGAATTTAGGAATTTATTTGTCATCATCGTAGGAATGATGAATCTCTTTATATTTGTTGACTAATGATGTCATTTTCATTGGGTACGACTTGCTGCTTCCATTCACATAACTTAGTCCCAAAGGCAAGCTTATTAAGCTAAGATCTTGTTACAGGATGGTTATCTTTATATAATTGCTTTAATTCGTACTGAAGGAGAGACCTATAAATGGCATACATAATAGCATTTTCAATTTAGGTTGAAGGACCGTATTGAGATTGTCTACTAATTGAAGAACAATATGAAGATAACACTGTAGGCTTTTAAAGTTGAAACTTTTTTCAGAGTGAGCAATGGTCAGTCTTTGAACTAGACTAGTTCTAGTTAAGTTGTGTCCTATTTAGTTTTGTGCATTAAGAAAATACAATCCAAGATCGATGCTCATCTCCAAGAGTAGTGTACAGAACTGTCATGAAGAAGGAATTCAGTAAATCGGCCAAGGAAGTGCACAGGTAATTTGTGATGCATACATGGATAACTTGATTTTATAGCCACTTTGACAGCAGTGGTCTTGTGTTCCGCAAGGGCGTGCAGTGCGATGTTGGGGGTACATCCTATTACCGGACCTCAGTTTTAGTCGGAAGTGTAAGAATATAATGCCTTTTTGGTTCCTTCAATTTGGTTAAGAATCTCTTTGAAGTTAGTTATTACTTCATTTAATTTGCCTACATTGGGAATCTCTTTGTAGGAGAGGTAATATTACAATCTCTGCACTATTTACTTCTCGGAATTAGGGAATGACGCTGAATACACCAGAATAGACAAACCCATCTTTTACCAATGTACTAGGTCGGTAAGGAACTAAAATATTGTGTTGTCAATATAGAACTGTTTTAGCATTTAATGTTGACTTGTAGTGACAGTTTATCTGTGCTTATATTATTTTCAGCGTTCTTTTTCTCAAGGTCCAGCTCCCCCCAGCCCGTATCTACCACATATCTTGCAAGGCCGCGGAAAGAAACAAGAACTCCCGTATCTTCAGAGCCATTTCATTCAAGATGTAAACATTCCAGATAGAACCCTGGTAGCCCCATTAACTCCATTAACTAAATTGTGGCATTTGGTCAATAATGGGACGATTCCATGGCCATGCGGATCACAACTGGTATGGAACGACGGATACCACTTTACTACTACAGGTTTAGTTTCTGCGCAGGTAAGCTGAGCTTTTCTTTTAGTCTTCTGTTTTTGCATATTGATTATAAAGAATACTGTTCGATTCATCCTTATCCAGTCGCATGTTTTCAAAATCATGATATATCTTTTTTTCATTCATTCTTATTATGTTTCTCTTCTTTGGGATTTGCCTGGATGTAGGAGTATCTTGTAAGTTAGAACATAAATCTGATTCTAACTGCGTCTAAAATGATAGAACCAGGGAAGCGTCAATCTGATTCTGACTGCATCATGTTTCTTACAATATGTTTGTTATATTGAAGTGGGAACTGTCAATAGTGAAGTCTAATTGTGATACCCTAATAGCTTCACTTACAAAAACATTAGCCATGTGTTCTGTTGACATATATGCTTAGGGTTAGAGTATGAGTTCATATTTGGATGACTAAGCTTGAATTTGAATAATTAAGTAGTGGGTTTTAACATTCTACTTGTCGTGTTGGTAGTAAAAGTTGAGGATAAAGAAGAAGTCGAACCAGTTGCAAGACATAGAAAGATGTCTAAGTCTTAACGAGCAAGAAACCAACATTTGAGAATGGATAATCATAAGATGAATATTTCTTAGAATGTATGCTACCTGGTTAGAAAGATGTGCAGGAGAATTGTCAAAAATGACGTTTTAACCCATTGGTTAGTTCAAGGAAATGTGGAATTTCAATACAACAGGGTAGATTTAGCTTAGATTAACTTTTAAATGAGAATATCTTTTGAAGTTTGCTGCTAACACAATTTTAATACAGTAAAGGGAAAATATATTTTTCGTGTACTCATTTTGGTTTGTTCTTTTTTATGGTGAATAATGATGAGATAGACTGATTGTTTCTGAAATCATTGTGTATTTTCAGGTTCAGGAACAAACAAAAGTTTAATCTTCGTGCCAGCTGAAGAAGGTTCCACATTGACTTTCATTTTTCTTCTTTTAGCTATTAAATGCGTTAGTTCTTTGAGTTTTTGTGTTAAACTGTGCTCTTTATGTTGCTGGATTCCACATGTATCTTTTAAGAAAACTTATTAGGACTTGTATTATGTGAATTCAGGAATCCTCTTTGTGTGATTTTGAAACTAAATGTCAATTGAATTGAGTTATGGGTTGTGCAATGAATGTTTAATGGAATGGAATTTGGTCCATCATTTTGATTTGAGTTTCATTTTGATTTGAGTTTGATTTTCTTCTTATTTAAGCTTCATAAGAATTCTAATTTGAGATTTAGTCGGATTCATCAAAGCTGACGGATCGGTCGAGCCAGACGGGATCAGCCGATTCATCAGCCGGACGGATCGACCGGATTCGACTAAAGCTGATACCCAATCTGAATCTATTTTTTTTTATATTAAGATTTATATCTACGACTGATTGAGGACAGTCACAAAGTTTTGACCGTTAAAATCGGTCGTTGATATAAGATTTTCAACGACCCCAAAGACGCTCAAACAGCGACCATTTCTTCGACCGACAAAGCAAGTCATAAATA
>JAJJWW010004109.1:0-139486 GCA_023531295.1 Papaver armeniacum
ATGTCTTTGCACGTGAGCACTATAGGTCGAGAGATCAATACGCTGGTCAGGCCTAAACCCGAGAAATGGCGGGTTCCGGACTTGCTTCGGTCACAAAGTGGAGGAGAAGGGTTGATTTGGGGAGGAAGCAAAGAAAGGTGTGATGCCCAGAATAGTGCAGGAGAGTAGTGTCTCGACTTAGCCATGGAAAGTGAAAGCTTTTTGGATAACTTGCAAAGTTTCCTTTTACGAGTATTGTATTTTCTCCACAGTAGAGACTTGTGCGTACGGGTGGAAATAGGTGAACCTGTTACTGATCGAGATTGAAACGTGCCATTTGGCCTCATGAAGGAAGAGAGTAAGGGTGAAATAATGGGAGGGAGGTGGTAACCGCATGGTGTTTATGGGTGAAAACGTTTTCACCATTATTTCCTCATTTATTTGGCCAGCTTTATTCCTTTTCACGCTTTCTTAATGTGAGCGTAGTGTACGTTACAAGTTTGTGACCGCCAAACCAAAACCACAGGCGCCCAGTTTGTGTTTGATATCTCAGTGTTGGTTACCTTGGTCACAGTGCGTGATGCACGCTGGTGACGTGTGTGGCAAGAATTTGATAGACGTGTTCGGCCGATTAGAATTCGTGGCACAGTAGAAAAGCTACCCAGTACGTGTTGGCATGTGCCAATGGCATGCGTGAGCCAACCTTGGGTTGCGCCACAGTAGGAAAAGCTACCGGCGGTGCGTGTTGGCATGTGCCAATGGCATGGGTGGCCAACTTAGGTTGCGCCACAGTAGAAAAAGCTACCGACGGCGTGTTAGCATGTGCCAATGGCATGCGTGGCCAACTTGGGTTGCGCTACAGTAGGAAAGATACCGGTGCGTGTTGGCATGTGCCAATGGCATGCGTGGCCAACTTAGGTTGCGCACAGTGAGCTACCCAGCGACGTGTTGGCATGTGCCAATGGCATCGCGTCGGCGCAATTTGGAGTGGCACACGGCGTAGAAAAGCTACCCGGCGGCGTGTTGGCATATTGCCAATGGCATGTGTGGCCCAATTTGGGCCGCGCACAGTAGAAAAGCTACCGGCGTGTTGGCATTTGCCAATGGCATGCGTGTGGTGGAGTCGCGCCACAGTAGAAAAGCTACCCGGCGCGTGTTGGCATGTGCCAATGGCATGCGTGGCCAATTTGGAGTCGCGCCCAGTAGAAAGGCTACCCAGTGTGATGTGGCATGTGCCCGATGGCATAAAGTAGCCAATAGGTCGCTCCACAGTAGAAAAAGCTACCAGTATTGGCATGTGCGGATGGCATGCGTGGCCAACTTAGATTCGGCGCCACAGTGAAAAAGCTACCGGGCATGTTGGCATGTGGCAATGGCATGCGTGGCTTAGTGGGTCAGCGCCACAGTAGAAAAAGCTTCTGTGACGTATTAGCATGTGCCAATGGCATGCGTGGCCGGCGTAGCTAAGGGCCAAGAAGCTCGAGAGTGTGTTTGGCATGGCGCGGCTAGCTTAGGCTAGTGTGGCCGACGCGGTTTGCCATTGGCACGGAGGTGCGGCTATGGTTGGCCTGCTTTAGCGTTTGGTATGGGCGCGTGATTTGCCATTGGCATAGAGTGCGGCTAGTTTGGGCTAGGTGTGGCTGGCATGATTTGCCATTGGCACGGAGGTGCAGTTATCATGGTTGGCATGCTTTGGCAACGTTTGGTATGGTGGCATGATTTGCCATTGGCATAGGGTGCGGCTAGCTTGGGCTGGAATTTGTGGGCGGCATGATTGCCATTGGCACGGAGGTGCGGCTAGCATAGTTGGCATGCATTGGCGCGTTTGGTATGTTGGCATGATTTGCCATTGGCATAGAGTGCGGCTAGCATGGTTGGCATGCTTGACGCGTTTGGTATAGCTGGCATGATTTTCCATTGGCATAGAGGTGCGGCTAGCTTGGGCTAGGTGTGGCTGGCATGATTTGCCATTGGCACGGAGGGGAATTAGGGTTCGTTCGTTGTAACCCTAATTTGAAAAAGATGTTGACTATGAAGAGAGCGGCTCTTGAAGACGCAAAGTTGACTTTCTCCAAGAAGAGCAGACTTCTGTTGGACGATTTTCCTTGAACGTTTATCTGTTAAACTTTCATTTAGATTCTTTTTTTTTTTGAAAGACATATTGGATGTCTGGTTCAAAACTTGATCTTTAATAGACAATTTGGTAGCTTTTAGGGTATTGGATCATTTCTGGGATGAATGGTTTTGATAATATGACTCTGATTACGTTTTGGGAAAAGAATATTGCTTTTATGAAAGTGTGTGCTAGCAATAGGCACAAGACTCAGTAGTATGACGGTTTTACTAAGAACCTAAAAATAGATTGTATATCTTGCCCAGTCTGAATCTACTCACTTCATAGGTTTTGCGAACACGCCCCTCTCCATGTAAAAGGCGGTTTTGATGGCGGTTTTGATGGTAGCATCGCCAGCAAGTCCCCAATCTCTGGTAGCATCTTCGATTGAGTAATATCATCTTCACAAGTCCACAGTTTTCTTGTGTAGTTTTTACAACTAGTAATAGGGTCGTCCGGTAGTTGATTCGGATTGAGTAATATCATCTTCAGCAAGTCCCAGTTTTCTTGTGTAGTTTTTACAACTAGTAACTTAGGGTCGTCTGGTAGTTGAGTCGGATTGAGTCGCCTTCCCTACCATCTTGACATCTGGGTGATATTGTAGGTCGATAGATCAATCCTCCCATTTGTGGTCGCTAATTGTTTATGGGTGAAAATCGTTTCGCCGATTTCGGTAAATTCGGTAGGTGAGTGAGAAACTGATTCAAACCCTAAACAAATATGCTGCACGTGAGCACCTTGTATAGATTCGAGAGATCAATGCTGTACAAGTCAGAGCCTAAACCAAGAAATGGCCGTTCCCGGACTTGCCCGGTCACAAAGTGGAGGAGAAGGGTTGATTTGGGGAGGGAAGCCAAGAAAGGTGTTGAGACCAGAATAGGCTGGGAGAGTAGTGTCTCGACTTGTATCAGAAAGTGAAAGCTTGGGAAGCTTGCAAGAGATGAAAGCTTTTGGAAGAGCTTGCAAAGTTGCCTTTCTAAGAGTGTAGTATATTTTTCCTGACCGAGACTTGTTGTCTGGTGGAAATAGGTAAGACCTATTTATACAAGTCGAGATTGAAAAACGTACCCACGACCTCATGAAGGAAGAGAGTAAAGGGTGAAATAATGGGAGGAGGTGGTAACAGATGGTGTTAATGGGTGAAAACGTTTTCACCATTATTTCCTCTTTTATTTGACCGCTTTATTCTTTTCACGCTTTCTTAATGTGAGCGTAGTGTACGCTGCATGCTGTGACACGCCAAACCAAAACCCTAGAAAAGCATCCCCCAGTTTGTGTTGATGTCTCGAGTGTTGGTTGCATCTTGCGTGCAAGTGGTGCTTCTAGGGACGCATGTGGCATGTGCCAATGGCATGTGCGGAATGCCTTCGTTGCGAGTTGCACCTCGAGCGTAAGTGGTAATGCCAGAGCTGCTAGTGGCGTGTGTGGCGTGTGTGGCATGTGCGGAATGCCTTGGTGGTAGGTTGCACGGTTTGCAAGTTAGGCTACCAGCGTGTGTGTTTGGCATGTGTGGCCGTTAGGGCTGTGGCCTTGGAAATATGACTTGCGGTACGCGTTGGCATGTGCCAATGGCACGTACGGCCATGTTGACCTAGTTGCAAGTCTTGCAAGCCTAGGGCGCTATATTTGGCGTGTGCCAAAGGCATAGCGGCTTGGAAATATGGCTTGCGGTACGTGTTGGCATGTGCCAATGGCACGTACGGCCATGTTGACCTAGTTGCAAGTCTTGCAAGCCTAGGGCGCTATGTTTGGCGTGGGCCAATGGCATAGCGACTTGGAAATATGGCTTGTGGTACGTGTTGGCATGTGCCAATGGCACGTACGGCCATGTTGACCTAGTTGCAAGTCTTGCAAGCCTAGGGCGCTATGTTTGACGTGGGCCAATGGCATAGCGACTTGGAAATATGGCTTGTGGTACGTGTTGGCATGTGCCAATGGCACGTACGGCCATGTTGACCTAGTTGCAAGTCTTGCAAGCCTAGGGGCGCTATGTTTGGCGTGGGCCAATGGCATAGCGACTTGGAAATATGGCTTGCGGACGCGTTGGCATGTGCCAATGGCACGTACGGCCATGTTGACCTAGTTGCAAGTCTTGCAAAGCCTAGGGCGCTATGTTTGGCGTGGGCCAATGGCATAGCGACTTGGAAATATGGCTTGCGGTACGTGTTGGCATGTGCCAATGGCACGCACGGCCATGTTGACCTAGTTGCAAGTCTTGCAGGATAGGGCGCTATGTTTGGCGTGGGCCAATGGCATAGCGACTTGGAAATATGGCTTGCGGCACGTGTTGGCATGTGCCAATGGCACGCATCTGGCCATGTTGACCTAGTTGCAAGTCTTGCAAGCCTAGGGCGCTATGTTTGGCGTGGGCCAACGGCATAGCGACTTGGAATATGGCTTGCGGTACGTGTTGGCATGTGCCAATGGCACGTACGGCCATGTTGACCTAGTTGCAAGTCTTGCAAGCCTAGGGCGCTATATTTGGCGTGTGCCAATGGCATAGCGACTTGGAATATGGCTTGCGGTACGTGTTGGCATGTGCCAATGGCACGTACGGCCATGTTGACCTAGTTGCAAGTCTTGCAAGCCTAGGGCGCTATATTTGGCGTGTGCCAATGGCATAGCGGCTTGGTTTTTGGTGTTGTTGCCATGGTGCGCAGTGTGCGGCTTGGTTTGGCATTGTTGCCATGGTGCGCAGTATGCGGCTTGGTTTTGGCATTGTTGCCATGGTGCGCAGATGCGCCTTGGTTTGGCATTGTTGCCATGGTGCGCGAGATGCGGCTTGGTTTGGCATTGTTGCCATGGTCAGATATGCGGCTTGGTTTGGCATTGTTGCCATGGTGCGTGAGTATCTTGGTTTAGTTTGGCATTGTTGCCATGGTGCGCAGATATGCGGCTTGGTTTGGCATTAGGGTTACGTATTTGAAAACCATAATCCGGTATTTTGAAAAAATACCCTATTAATTATTTACACTGAGTTAAATGCTCTTAGTTAATGTGTTGCGGGTAACACTAGGTCATGGGGTTTTACGATTTTACCCCTTGTTTAA
This sequence comes from Papaver armeniacum, assembly GCA_023531295.1. Lineage (NCBI taxonomy): Eukaryota > Viridiplantae > Streptophyta > Magnoliopsida > Ranunculales > Papaveraceae > Papaver > Papaver armeniacum. The sequence goes on from JAJJWW010004109.1 coordinate 5,143, forward strand.
AAACCACCATCAACACCAGGATACAACGATCTTTCTTCCTCGAGTAGAAGCACTCCAAACTCAAGGAAATGGCGAACCAAAGCTAGTGTTTATCTCTCAATACTATGACAATAATGAATGCAAATGAAATCAGAATTTTGTGTGTGCTTTTCTTTTGTTCTAGAATGAAACATGAGTGGGGTTTATATACTTGATTGGTGTCTCTTAGGAAAGGACATAGTGTCTCTTCGCGAAGAGTCACATCTCTTGTAAGAGTCCTTTCATGGAGAGTCACACCTCTTGGATAGATTCCATTCATGGAGGGTCATATCTCTTGGAAACAACCCTTCAATCATAACTAACATAATTTCTATTCAAAATTTCTAACAATCCCCCACATTTGAATAGAACTTCTAAGAATGCAAATGTTATGCAGACACTAAAGAGAGATAAAGTGAAAAGTCATTGCATGGGATAGGTAGCTTTTGGCTTTGAACCTTCCTTAGTGAATAAATATCGGATTTACTCACTAACCAGTGAACGCGATGTCTTGAACTGTTCAGTTTTTAATGTAAACCAAGACAATAGTTATCACACAATGCCTTTTCTCACTAATTTGGTTCTACGGTTGTGTTCATTTCGGCCCTGAACAAATCCCGGATTCATGAGTGCTCTAAGAAATTAAAGCCTTATAAAATTTCCATAGAATCGGCCACAATTCTACACTCACATAGGTGATGTCCCATTAAGAATACCCTGTAGTATCCCACTTGTAAATACAAGATATAGGCATCATTAAAAGCATAGCTTATCCTAAAACACATTTGAAATACACTTTGTCTCATCATAGGAATAGGATGGAGTTTTATCTCACAGGTGTTCACTCCAGAGTTATACATAACTTAGTTGTCCCTTTTGAACCTAGATCTTGGGATCTCCAGTCCAACTAGGTTGGGGTTACCATTATCTTCACTCATAATTAGTAGGCTTTAAATTAACATATTCCCCTCGATGAACACATTATCTCTAGTCATCAAAATATGTTTTTCTTGCGATCCTCTAAGACTATTTACTAGAGATTTGTCACCATTTTGTAGCACTATCACAAATTTTTGTAATTTCTCTTCCAATTTTTTACTTGCAAATTATTTCCAAAATCATGTCCGTACAAATTTACATCCATTTGTGCATGCACTAACCAACGTGATTTTGTAACTCTCTAATTCTCGGATAGGTCAGTGCCCTATCATCCAATTTGTTACAAACTAATCACATGTGTTCAATCACCGTTTACGTCTAAATCTAACGATTGACATGAATTATTTGGATTTTTAAAAACACCTGTTTTTCTTAGACAATATATAGCAAATGGTTTACCCCACATTTCAAGGCTATACTCAATTGTCCCATAACATAAAAACAATGCTAAATTCAAGGATTAGTCTGTTAGCAATTTTCATCGAACTTTATTTGATTAGTGACCTTTTAAATTCCATGAATTAAACCGCAGATGCTGTCAATCTACTGGTTTAACGTCCATCAAGACCATCGTCATGGATATATAAATCAAGACCATACCACTATGATCATCCGTGAATCACTATTAATGATCATCAAATGTTGAGCACTTCCTCTTGTCTTTTTCCTTGAACAAAGGCGGCCAGATTTTCCAATATAATCTTTAATTATAGTTGGCGTTTTCCGACAGTTGATCAACACAGGAGAAAGGAAGTAAACTAGTCGTCCTTGTCAAGAAACTTGCAGTTTCCAATCGTAACTGCCCGTTGCCTAATATATACAGACGAGACATACAACGTGCAGAAGAAACGAAGATGATGAAAGAGATTTCGTCTTAAGATTGTTGGATATCTTCTCCTTTATTGCCAATGATGTTGATCCAAAATGCGAGAACCAAAGAATTAGAAAAGAAAACCAGAGAGATTAGATGACTAAGAACCTATGTATAGATCGAGTCGAGTATTAGATACTCTGTCCTTAAGACGAAATCCGCCCCACTCCGGTGCTAATGGGTTCTTACTTGCAAACGTCTCCCCGGGATACAACGATCTTTCTTCCTCGGTAGAAGCACTCCAAACTCAAGGAAATGGCGAACCAAAGTTAGTGTTTATCTCTCAATACTATGACAATAATGAATGCAAATGAAATCGAATTTTTGTGTGTGCTTTTCTTTTGTTCTAGAATGAAACATGAGTGGGGTTTATATACTTGAATGGTGTCTCTTAGGAAAGGACATAGTGTCTCTTGCGAAGAGTCACATCTCTTGTAAGAGTCCTTTTATGGAGTGTCACACCTCTTGGATAGATTCCATTCCCTGGAGGGTCATATATCTTGAAACAACCCTTCAATCATAACTAACATAATTTCTATTCAAAATTTTCTAGGAGTCGCATGTGAGTTGCCCTTGAAAGAAGAAGCTGGAAATGGTGTGGTATGAGAAGAAATTTTCCCTGTCAACTTGTTGTAGGACACATCAAATTCTCGGAGGCTGACCAAGTTTATTACCCCTGAAGATATACTACTCGTAAACCCATTCTTTGCAAGCTTTAGAGTTCTAAGTTGCCTCAATTTCCCAAGAGATTCTGGTATCGATCCCCCTAAACGATTGCTAGATATAACTAATGTTTCAAGTGATTCCATATTCCCCAGGTTTGCGAAATTATCTATACGACCAACAAACATATTGTAAGAAAGATTGATATAACTATAACGAGACAGAGACACGCAATCTCCAAGAATCGAGCGTAATCCCCCTGTGAAGTTGTTCAAGTGAAGATCAAGTATCCTTTAAATTGAAAGATTCGTGATCTCAACGGGTATAGCTGAAAGGAAACCGTTGTTATTTGTAGGAAACGAGGCTGTTTTCATGGGTTGCTGAAAATACTAGACAATGGTTAATATGTTGTTTTTAGGAGATAAATAACAAAGAAGTGAACCAGTATGGGAGGCAAAAGATAAGCTATCCGGCGAACTATACCACTATCCAGGTATGACTACAGATATTTGTAGAACTAAACCAATATCCATAGGACTCTGTACAGCTCGTTATGTCAGGTTATATCAAGTCTTAGTATAACCTGTTGAGAAACCCGTCTTTTGTCGACAGGGGTACACCTGTAAATGCTAAGTAAACTTTGGAAGTTGTGTTGGCAATCTTGTGTATAAACCGTAATAAAACAAACATAGAAGAAGATATATGCAAACCCAATTAGAAGAAACCAAAGTCGAGGCAAGGATTATATCCTCTAGCCTTAAGACAGATTCACCCAAAGACTGGTGCTACGGACTCACCGGATGTAAATGTCTCCCGGATACAACGACTATCTTTCGATGTAGTAGCACTCCAAACTTCGAGAAACGGCGAACCAAACTTGAAGTGATGAAACTCTCTCTTTGACACAAACTTAAAGATGATTTTAGAAAACAGTAGGAAGATTATGAGGTTTCTAATTGATTTCTAGCCTATATGTGCGGGTATTTATAGAACATGCTAATACCTCTTCTTTGAAACATCACGATGCTTCATGGAGTTGTTTTTTTCCCAAGGGTTTTGTACAAAGGGTAATGTCCTTTCACGTTTATGTAGTTTCCAAATTGAAACTACCCTAATTAACTTGGACCACAAACTTAATTGGACCAAATCCAATTAACTCCAAAACCAACTCCATTATGTATTAGACAAGGGATTTTCCTTTCATATGAAAATTCTATTTAATTTTCCAACAAGTTGTCACTGCTAGTTTTACAATTCGTTTCCGGCATTTCGATATAACCTAGTTTTGCTTATCTTTGATTGCATTTGCTCATACTGCTGCAATTTCGAAGATAGCTTTCGTTGATACTCACTATTATGGTACTCACGTTTGTCTCGTAGGCAAGCAAGAGCGAGACCTTTTCATGGAGAAATTGCAAAGGAATAATACGTGATTTCTAGCAAGTCAAGAAAATAGGTATGTGCAGGTTCAGTGGTAGCAACTTTTCTGCAGGATATTGGTATGCTATCCTGCATGAAACATTGGTAAGAGGACTTTGTGGTCTTTCGGACCGATTTGTTTGATATTGACTGTGCTTCAGAATTCATAATGTTCTTCATTTCAGCACCCACAACAAACTCGTTTTTGTTTTTTCTGCACATAATTTTCTATTTCAAATTGCAAGTACTTCATGTATGAAATCACAAAGTTAAATCAACTTTTACCCTATAAAGTCCTGGAGCTATTTCAAGAATCATCAAAGTTAAAATTGCTTTCCTAATACTACCATGATTTGTTTAAATATGTGGAGACGAAAATGGCCCGATGATACTCAAGATTTCATATGGAATAATCTTCCATACGCGGTTTGGTGGGCTACATGGCTAGAGAGAAATAGAAGATGCTTCCATAACAAAGCTCAACTTGAAGATGATACAATCATTCTTTGTGAAGGCATTCTTATTTCAATGGGGGTTCTGAGCCAAAGCTTTCAAAGGTTTATTTTTTGATGATCTCGTCATAAATTGGGGAGTAAAATATACCAGGATGTAAGTTGTAATTTTTGTTTTCGACTAGGCTTTTCTAGCTCTTATTTACGTATGTAAACTTTATGACTTTACGTACCTTTGTGCCACCTTGGCACCCGTATTATCAATTTTAATCTATCTTCAAAAAAAAAAATCAACTTTTACCCTGACTGCACCCAGCCAACATAAGTGTCTTTTGGATTTTGAATATCTCGCTAGTTCATCAAATCAAATGATCAGAAAACCAGCACCAGCACCAGCACCAGCACCTCCAAAGGAAGCACCAGCAGCCACGGCTTGTCAAAATGTAAGGGTATTTTGGGTAATTCGTAAACCAGCTAACTCATAAAGCACCTGAATGTACCCCACTCCCTCTCACTAGAGAGGAAAAGAAGGAAAATGTCAAGCGTCTTCTTGCCGGAGGAAATCATCAACAACATTTCGGATTCAGGTGCGTATCCAAAAATTGGAATCATCTATTTCAAAACCCTAATTTCATCAAAAATCATCTGAATCATGCTACTCAAATGAACAAATTCAACATTTTGATTAGCAATGGCGGATCCACTGGTAACAACCCTGCAGAAAATTATGTTTATTCAATAGATAGTACCGATTTATCGTCATCGCCATTTTTAGGTCATGCTCTTAGGATTGATTATCCATTTATGTCCCTAGAAGATGCGCCTCTGATTCTAGGTTCTTGTGATGGGTTGGTTTGCGTAGATCTATCTCCTGAAGGGTATTTGCATCTGGAACCCGGCTACTCGAGAATGTAAACGATTACCAAAACTTTCAGGTGACTCGGAGGGTTTTTTTATTGCACATGGATTTGGTTTTGATTGCAAGAAAGATGATTATAAGGTGTTAAAATTGTGAGTTTTGGCTATAGTGATGAAGAGTCTGAAGCTAGTGTCTACTCATTAGCTTCTAATTCGTGGAAGAATCTTGGTTTCATTCCTTATAATTTGTCTTTCGGTGTTAATAAGGGGATTCTTATTAACGGTGTTCTTCATTGGATTGCTACTGCTCCTAGTACTGGACTCATTTCTAGTGTTATTCTTTGTTATGATATTTGTGATGAGACATTTCATGATGTGCCATTACCTAGCAACGGTTCAAATGAGGATGAGAACCGTTTCATGTCCAGATTTGGGCGTTTGGGAAGAGAAACTTTGCCTACTTCGTAAGAATCACTTGGAGGAGGATCCTGATACATGTAGCATCAAAATGACCACATTGATGTGTGGACAATGATAGATAAAAGGTGGAGGAAGCATTTGAAGATTACTGCACATATGACAGATATGTATTATGGAAGTCCGATTCAAACTTTACAGAATGGTGAGATCCTATGTGAAGGAAAACCATTGGAGGAACGGGACATGGGTTTGATATCATATGACCCTAAACTTGAAAGAGCTAGAGCTCTGAAGGTTCCTGGTTTCCCAGGCTTGTGCGTTTTGGAGACTTATATCGAGACCTTAGTAGCAATTAACTCCGGTACTTATGTTGGGCAGTAAGAAGTAAAACAAGAAAGAAGAAACAACAATAAATCAAAAAGTTAAAGGAGTAGTAGATAAAGAGGAGGATGATATGGTTCAAAGGGATGGTGTCAATCTATTTATCTTTTTGCTAAAGATATGGAAGTGGAAATGGGTGATAATTTGTTATATGTAGCAGTGGAGTATCCAAGAACCTATTTGAGTTCTGGCGCACAGTGGTGAAGATAATTTGTTATATAGCAGCGGAATATCCAGATACCAATTTGAGTTCAGGCTCAGAGTGGTGATCCAACAATATTTCGGGTAAATTCCAAACAAAGTAATTTCTGTGCACTTCTTTTTTTTTAGTATTTGAATTTTTGCATGTGCATGAATGTAGAAACCAAGCATCATATACGTTTTTCGTTATCAACTTTAGTCGGGTTTAAGTAAACTGTTTGGCACATTAACTTCTTTTCTCTGTAGTTCAATTAACTTTTGTTCAATCTGTGTTTTTTTGCAGGCCTTCACAACCCAAATTTGTTAAATGCTGTCAAAGGTAATAACTTTTTCAGGCAGTTAAATTGATATTCCTTGAAACTCTTGCAGCCTTTACACCACTGACAAGCATACTGATGAACTTATTATATTTAGACTTGAAATTCTTGCAGCCTTTTCACCATTAAAGCTTAGATTTGGAGGTACTTACAAGATAAGGTCTTATATATATGATGTTGGATTCCCTAGACCGCCCTGTAAACCAATTTGTTAAGAACACCTCTGATTCTATACTATTTGGATAAACTGATGGCTGCTTACCCATGCCTCGATGAGATGAGCTGAACAATTTCTTCGAGAAGGCTGGGTAGAATTAACTGTTCTTATTCTTATATCTATCCAGGGCGTCGGTTATTTTCGGTTGAATGCAGTCAATGGGAGGACTATTGCACGCGATCATTCTGCAGTATGGCCTTGGGATGAATTCTGCCACTCGTCTTTGTTACACAGTCGACAAAAACTAAACCATCCATGGTTGGGAACTGGGTACAAGCTCTCTCTCTCTCTCTCACCCACTATGATTCGCAACTGTAGGAAAAACCGAGTCAAGTTTGAAATGATCCCTCAACCCAATATTTTCATACCTGTTGATTCAGAATGTAGTATCGAGAATTTCTTAATTTTAGACTAACTAATATAGTTTGTTTTATCAAGTTTTCAAATCTTGATGAGTCAAATCTATCTTTCACGTCGTAAGCCAAAGATTTGTATTAAGAAACAACACAGTTTAGTATAACCAACAGTAGCATAAGAATTTGGTAACTACGGAAATTTATAACATGTGTGCTCAAAGTTAGTGTTCATCTGAATATAAATGCAATCTTACATGTTCTCCTTATTCTTTTAGAATTGATGCAAATTTACCCTCTTTGAGCTTGAACACAAATTCAAGGTGATCTTATCTTCATTGCTGTATTTAATGTTTAGGTAAATGAACTGAGTGGGTTCGGAACTGGAGCTAAGGTTACAGCAGCGCAGTATGCTTCCGATGTGATTGCCCAAAATACCTTTGTGCAAGCTATCTACAGTGGTTCCAAAGTTAAAACCACCGGTAAATGCACCAGGTGGAGACCAGATCTTTTCATGGAGTACGTTATTCCATCGGTAGATGGGGAGTTGGATCTTTCCATGGAGATGTTGCAAAGAGAATTGCATTAATGGAGGCAATTCAGATTTCAGGCAAGAAATGTGCTGGTTCAGTAGTTGCATCTTTTCTGTATTATTTTGATACGCAATCCTGTAAGACATTTACCTGGTTTTTTGATGAAAGGTTGTAAACATGAATCTGGTATGTCAGATATTGTACTTCAGAGTTCACAATGTTCTCCTTTTTGAAATTTGAGCTTTATGTATTCCTGGTTTTAACTAATTCCAACCAAGTTGAGATTGGTATGTTCAATTTGGGTAGTATTGCGCACCAATCACTAGCTAGTACTGGGCAACTCTTCCAACCTCAGAAACACCACAACTAAAGAACCCCAATCTTCAGTATGACATGGTTCACATGAAGGTGGCAATAATACCAGAGAGCAAATTGTTGCCACTTTTCAATTGTGGTTCACGCGCCCGTGTTTGTTTGCTTCGAGTAAAACTTTTTAAAATAGTAGTTTCGGGACCGAGAAAAATTATTATTTTAGAGAGAAGAAATTTAGCTTTGACAAGCTTAGTTGGGATTAAAAAAATTTATTATTTTAGCGGAAATGCTATTCCCCACTCTAAACACCACTACTCTTCGCACCGGGTGGCGTGGTTAGTACGCGTGGAAGTCCACGTCATACCTAAAGCTTAGATTTTCACGTGTATACTTTCTCTTTTCGTTTTCTGCGACAACACTCTTCCTTCTCTGCAACAACAGCTAAAAAAAATTCTCTCTCCACCTCTCTGTTCATCTTTGATCTCCATTTAGAGTTTTACAAAATTAAAATTTTAAATGAAGTTGCTCTCATAAATTAATGTCATGCAAATTGAATCACTTCCTGCTAATAGTTGATCTGATCATCTTCAAGAAGAAACTAAACACATAATAGATATTAACCCAAAAATCATAAATTGGATCTTAGTTGTGTTTGAAAAATAAAAAATCATAAGATACAATTCATGTTTATAAAACAGATATCCTATTTTTATACACAAACAAAGTGATGAGAAGCGGAAGCTAACAATGAAAATAAATTGAAATTGATGACTTGAAATGGATAAATAATCAACCAATTTAGTTTCTTCTACCCTTTGAATAAAGGAAGAACCTAATAATGGAGATTCTTCTCAAATAACTTATAATTTCTACCCAATTAAATTGGAAACTATAAGATTATGAGAGGCATCTAGTTGATACTCTAGAATTAGATAATCTAATTCCCCCTAGAGATAACAATTAGGTTTGAAAGAAGAGACCCTCTCATTCTTCACACAAATGTTCTAAAACCAAAACTACCTCCTTTAGCCTATGTCTTCTAATTTATACTAGCACCAAGGGTATACTTGAAATATTCAAAGTAATTCTAGGATGGACTATAAATGGTGCTTTAATATTGTTATTGGACATCCACAATACATCATCCTCCCCTTCTTTAAACAAATTCGTCCTCGAATTCTTCAAAGCGTATTCTCCATTTGTGCTTGAATTTCTTCCCTTGCTTGAAGACAATTCTACCTCTACACCTTCCATTGTAGTTACTCACCAAATGTAGCATTTTGTGGTCATCGTGGAGAGCATCCCAAGTAGTAATGACACACCAAGTATTTCTTCGTTTGTAAATACATCATCCTCCCCTTGTTTGAACAAATTCGTCCCACGAATTCTCCAAAGCATATTCTCCATTAGTGCTTGAACTTTTTCCTTGTTTGAATACAATTCTACCTCTACACCTTCCATTGTAGTTACTCACCAAATATAGCATCTTGTGGTCATAGTTAAGAGCATCTCCAAGTAGTAAAGAAACACCAAGCATCTTTCTCAACCTTGCACGAAGACTACAACCATGAAACTTATCTTCAATGAAAGCCCAAATTGGATTCATATATATTGCCTCCCCCATTTTGTTGTAGCTTGAGTGAAGGATTGTTTCCGGTAGTCGGTTCACATACTTGAAATTGTTCTCGAGGTCCCCTTGATATAATATCTTCTACTTCTATGTCGTACAATGGCTCACCAAAATCTTCTATTTCACTATCATCAAGTATCTTAATAATTGTTTGAGACAATTGCGTGTGCTCTTTTACCTCTTGAATGTTAGATGATAGTACTTGCTCCAATAGAGTGAAATAATGAAGAATTTGATCAACATTCATGCCCTCTTGATATATTGGAAGTTCACCTTCTATTCCATTTTCCTCATAACTCAAATAACTATCATATTTTGGTGGAGACATTTCATCAAACACCTTGTGAGCAATTTCACCCTCTTCATAGTTTAAAGAGAAATCAAATCTTGGTGGAGGTATTTCATCAAACACCTTATGGGAAATTTCTTGATTCTCATACCCACCGATGGAAATTGAATTCTCTAACTCCATTTCATCTTCATAGTCATTAGAAAGTTCAAATGAGTCCGTATAAAGACTTTCCAACTTCTTAATTTTCTCTTCTACTAGTTCACACATTTCATCAAACATCTTGTGTCTTATTTTATCCAACAATTCTTTTACTTGAACTTTACTTAGTATTACTTGCCCATCCATTTTCATTCTTCTTGTTGATACTATAATGAAATCACCATATAATTGAAATATCCAATTTGAGAAAACTACCAAGAAAAGAAACACAACCCAAAATACTTGATGATGATATTAGTATCTTTACCAAATCTTCCCCAAAAAATCAAACCTGGCTCTGATACCAAATGATGAGAAGCGGAAGCTAACAATGAAAATAAATTGAAATTGATGACTTGAAATGGATAAATAATCAACCAATTTAGTTTCTTCTACCTTTGAATAAAGGAAGAACCTAATAATGGAGATTCTTCTCAAATAACTTATATTTCTACCCAATTAAATTGGAAACTATAAGATTATGAGAGGCATCTAGTTGATACTCTAGAATTAGATAATCTAATTCCCCCTAGAGATAACAATTAGGTTTGAAAGAAGAGACCCTCTCATTCTTCACACAAATGTTCTAAAACCAAAACTACCTCCTTTAGCCTTATGTCTTCTAATTTATACTAGCACCAAGGGTATACTTGAAATATTCAAAGTAATTCTAGGATGGACTATAAATGGTGCTTTAATATTGTTATTGGACATCCACAATACATCATCCTCCCCTTCTTTAAACAAATTCGTCCTCGAATTCTTCAAAGCGTATTCTCCATTTGTGCTTGAATTTCTTCCTTGCTTGAAGACAATTCTACCTCTACACCTTCCATTGTAGTTACTCACCAAATGTAGCATTTTGTGGTCATCGTGGAGAGCATCCCCAAGTAGTAATGACACACCAAGTATTTCTTCGTTTGTAAATACATCATCCTCCCCTTGTTTGAACAAATTCGTCCACGAATTCTCCAAAGCATATTCTCCATTAGTGCTTGAACTTTTTCCTTGTTTGAATACAATTCTACCTCTACACCTTCCATTGTAGTTACTCACCAAATATAGCATCTTGTGGTCATAGTTAAGAGCATCTCCAAGTAGTAAAGAAACACCAAGCATCTTTCTCAACCTTGCACGAAGACTACAACCATGAAACTTATCTTCAATGAAAGCCCAAATTGGATTCATATATATTGCCTCCCATTTTGTTGTAGCTTGAGTGAAGGATTGTTTAGGTAGTCGGTTCACATACTTGAAATTGTTCTCGAGGTCCCCTTGATATAATATCTTCTACTTCTATGTCGTACAATGGCTCACCAAAATCTTCTATTTCACTATCATCAAGTATCTTAATAATTGTTTGAGACAATTGCGTGTGCTCTTTTACCTCTTGAATGTTAGATGATAGTACTTGCTCCAATAGAGTGAAATAATGAAGAATTTGATCAACATTCATGCCCTCTTGATATATTGGAAGTTCACCTTTCTATTCCATTTTCCTCATAACTCAAATAACTATCATATTTTGGTGGAGACATTTCATCAAACACCTTGTGAGCAATTTCACCCTCTTCATAGTTTAAAGAGAAATCAAATCTTGGTGGAGGTATTTCATCAAACACCTTATGGGAAATTTCTTGATTCTCATACCCATGTAGATGGAAATTGAATTCTCTAACTCCATTTCATCTTCATAGTCATTAGAAAGTTCAAATGAGTCCAGTATAAAAGACTTTCCAACTTCTTAATTTTCTCTTCTACTAGTTCACACATTTCATCAAACATCTTGTGTCTTATTTTATCCAACAATTCTTTTACTTGAACTTTACTTAGTATTACTTGCCCATCCATTTTCATTCTTCTTGTTGATACTATAATGAAATCACCATATAATTGAAATATCCAATTTGAGAAAACTACCAAGAAAAAGAAACACAACCCAAAATACTTGATGATGATATTAGTATCTTTACCAAATCTTCCCCAAAAAATCAAACCTGGCTCTGATACCAAATGATGAGAAGCGGAAGCTAACAATGAAAATAAATTGAAATTGATGACTTGAAATGGATAAATAATCAACCAATTTAGTTTCTTCTACCTTTGAATAAAGGAAGAACCTAATAATGGAGATTCTTCTCAAATAACTTATAATTTCTACCCAATTAAATTGGAAACTATAAGATTATGAGAGGCATCTAGTTGATACTCTAGAATTAGATAATCTAATTCCCCCTAGAGATAACAATTAGGTTTGAAAGAAGAGACCCTCTCATTCTTCACACAAATGTTCTAAAACCAAAACTACCTCCTTTAGCCTTATGTCTTCTAATTTATACTAGCACCAAGGGTATACTTGAAATATTCAAAGTAATTCTAGGATGGACTATAAATGGTGCTTTAATATTGTTATTGGACATCCACAATACATCACAAAGCATTCTCATTTCCTTAACTAAAATCTCAATCAAACAACTCCTTTTCCAACCAAAGGTTTCAGATTTTTAATACTTCCCAAACAACTCCATACTTAATGAATTTTCCAAAATCAAACAAATGCTATTACTGGTAGTTGGTTTTCGCTCTTTAATGGTGAATAAGGGAAAAAGTTTGTAGCCAGTAAGACCGGTTGTTGATCAAGAAATAAAATCAGGATCTTGATTAGTAATATTCTCCAATAGCTAAGAAATTGAAGATCTTGCCACCACCAGCGCTACCTTTACCTCCACCACAACCAAGTATTTGCAGAGAAAAAAAAAATCAAAATTAATTTATTTAAACTAACAACCCATACAAGATCTAGCATCAAAATCAAATTATAGATCAAATTACCCAGGACCCATCGTTTAATAAGCAATATTATCATAAACTGATGAATCAAAATAAGATCTTAAACATATTACAGATCTTGATTCTAAATCATCACCACCTGATTCATATCATACTTGCTGTATTGATTATTACCTTATTTTGATCAATCCCAAAGTCAACATCGAAATACAAAGATGGGTGATTTGATCTATAATTTAATTATTTCAAGGAAGAAAATTTTGAACTTCTTCTGTACTTTCCGTCTGCTGAAGAATTGTACCAGTAAAGAAGACAGTAGAAATATTATATGATGAGAGAGAACATAAAAAAAAGAGAGGAGTTTTTACACGTCAGGAACGACACATGTGCGCCACATCAGACAGCGCACTGTATAGAGAGGTAACGCGTGCGGGGAATAGCATTTCCGTTATTTTAGAGAGATTAATATTTTAACAAAGTTTTTACTGCAGTTTAGTTGTACAACTTGTATTCCTGGCGAAATCAAAATTCCTTGACAAACCAAATGCGTCAGTAGGCCTTTACCAAACTCTCAAGTTGGAGGTCCAAGCCCGGATGCACTGCTGTCGTAGATAAGAAATAGTAGGGTTACTTTGGGCAATCCAAAAAATAGTTAGCTCATAAATGACCTAGAATTTAGCCAACTCGTTTAGTCATCTCTCAGTCAGTTTCACTCAGGAAGAAGAATGTCGAGCGTCTTACCGGAGGATATCACAGAGGACATACTCACAAGGTTACCAGTCAAATCAATTTCAAGATTCAGGTGTGTCTCCAAAAATTGGTATCATCTATTTCGAAACCCTAATTTTATCAAAATCATCTCAACCATGCTAATCTCATGAACAAATGCAACATCTTGGTTACCAACTCCAGTTCCAGCAGAGAATTTGATGATATAGAAGATATAAAACCTTATTTCTCTGCTATAGATAATAATGTTCTATCATCGTTACCATCAGCATCATCACCATTATTATGTCACGCTCTTGAGATTGATTATCCATTAATGTCAGGGAAAAGTATACTTCAAATTCTAGGTTCTTCTAATGGTTTGGTTTACATGGGCATAAAAAAAAGATCTACTATTTTTTGTTGCATTTGGAACCCAGCTACCCGAGAATATAAAAGAGTACCAGAAATTTCACCCGATTCAGATGATTGTTTTAGTACCGATGGGTTTGGTTTTGATTGCAAGAATGATGATTATAAGGTATTAAGAATTGCCAGTTCTGATCCTAATCATCAAGTTTTGGGAGCTAGTGTTTATTCATTAGCTTCAAATTCATGGAAGAATCTTGGTATCATTCCTTATGATCTGTCTTCTGTTGGTATAAATAAGGGGTTTCTACTTAATGGTGTTCTTCATTGGATTGTATCTAGTGTTCTTGTTTGTTTTGATATTTCTGATGAGACGTTCCGTGATGTGCCACTACCTTTCAACACTTCAGATGGGGTCGCGACCCTTTCCGTTTTAGATTTGGGCGTTTGGGAAGGAAACTTTGTCTACTACGTAGTATTCACATGGAGAATCCTGATGTATGTACGCATCAAAATGATCACATTGATGTGTGGATGATGATGGATAACAAGTGGAGTAAACATTTAAAGATTACTGCACATATGACAGACATGTGCTATTCAAGGTCAATTCAAACTTTACAAAATGGTGAGATCCTTATTGAAGGCGGACCAATGATGGAGGAGGGCCTTCATCTGATTTCGTATGACCCTAAGCTTGAAAGAGTTAGAGCTCTGAAGATACATGGTTTCCCGATCTTCTCTGATGTGGATACTTATATTGAGACCTTGGTACCACTAAAGTCCGGTACTTATGTTAAAAAAAAGAAAGAAAGAAAACAAAAACTAAGAAGCATAACAACTAACAAGAAAGTAATGGGTCAGTGTATAAGAGGGGAGGATGATATGGTTGAAAGGTATGGTGTCGGTTCTTTTATATTTCTGCGGTAAAGAAATGGATGCCGAGTGGTTCTCTGCGGGCGATAAATCTCAGGTAAATTCCAAACAAAGTAATTTTTATGCACTTTTTGTTTTTTTAGTATTTGAAATCTCGTATGTGACTGAATGTAGAACCAAGTGTCATATATATTCTTTAAGTAAATTGTATTGGTATTTGGAACTTCTGTATGAGAGTGAATATACATAGTTATGCAATTTGTTAGAGATTATACATCATTTTTGGTGAAAAAGCTGGAAACCTGAATCTGGTATGTTTAAAGCAATACCTAGAGCTAAATTATTTCGTGGGATAACTATGAGTGCACTGTGCACAGCCTGTGCTGGGGAACTTGTACCAGTTGACTATTTGAAGCAAAAGTTTGCATCCAAAGTGTAGTGTAAGTCTGCCCAGTATATGAGGCTCCCATGTAGTGCTAGTGGTGTAGGCTTCATTCATTGGTGTCCTGTGCCAATGCTGGAGATATTATTTGGCGGAGCACATTATTCTTTGCACATGCCACCCCAGTGTATTTTCGAACCACCCCTAGATCCAATTTGTATTGCACCAGAAAATGATGTTACTTAAATAATGAGACAAGGAGTAGAGGCCAATTGTCGGATCGAGATCTAAACCTTTTCAATTCCTTGATTTTGATGCATCTAATTGTACATACAATATATTCCGGAATAGGGAATTAATGGTTAATGTGGAACATTTTAGGACCAGTATAAAATGCAACAGCTTAGCTGATGCAGAAAGTTTGGTTGGAAATGAGACAGTTTTCATGGGTTGCTGAGAAGATTAGAGACTACTCACTATGTTCTTTTTAGGAGATAAATAACAAAAGAAGTGAACCAGTATCGGAGGGAGGCAGGCTATTTGATAGAACAAAACTAGTATTCATAGGACTCCAGATATTTGTAATGAGTTTAATAACTTGTCATAGTACAGCTCGTAGTAGTAAGGTTATATATCGCACTAGCAACCAGTACGGAATTGGCTTGGTAGAAATTATGATGTTTGGAATAAGTCTTAGAATACCCGTTAAGAAACTCCTATTTTTTCGACGGGGCATCAATGCTAACTATACTTTCGAACTTGTGGTTCCTGCCAGTTTCATAAATTTTTTCTGGTATTTCAATATCACCTGTAGTTAGGGTCTTGCATCTGGTAATTTTTTAATGTACTAGCTACTTCTTTAATGTTCATTCTGTTTTTTGATTTTTCTTCTTTATGTAAGTTCCTTTTTTTTTTTTCGGAATATAGAGAAGGAGTTTCATTCTGTCAATTACTGGTTATGTTGTTTTAGATTCAAATTTTGGTTTACAAAACACAAAGAATGATTACTATATGATGAATTTCTGATACGGGTTTCACATTGCATAAACTGTTTGAGATATTCCAATTAACTTCTGTTTAGTCTTTGCTTTTTGCAGGACCCTGACAACCCAATTCTGTTAAATGCTGTCTAAGTTAACAACTTTTTTCAGGCAGTTCTATTGATATTCATTGAAATGTTTGCAGCCTTTTCACCACTGACAAGCATATCGATGAAGTTATTATATATAGACCTTAAATTCTGTCAGCCTTTTCACCATTAAAGCTTAGACTGGGAGGTAGTTTACAAGACAGTGTCTTATCTGATTTTGGATTCCCTCGACTGCCTTGTAACCAATTTGTTAAAAACACATGACTCAAAGCTATTTGGATATACTGAAGGGTGCTTGCCCATGCCTCGATGAGATGAGCTGAACAATTTCTTCGAGCTGGGTAGATAGATTTATTTCCTTTTATTTTTCTTTATTTAATTTCTTTTTCAGTTTTATTCTGCAAGGTTATATTGTTCATTGTGTCAGTGACTTAACCATTCTCATTTCTTCCTCAATACCATTATCGTTGTACTTTTCTATACTGTTTTGGGCCGTTGATTTATGTTCTAACATAATAATAAGGCAAGGCAAAGGTAGCACGTCATTCATTGCCATGAATCATAAGGTAGTTTTAGTGAAACATGTGGCTCTTCCTCATCTCACCACCTCGCCCATGACATATAAAACAAACCTCGCAATTCCCGAGAAGAACTGAGATTGTTTGATTTAGAGTTAACCGGAGAAGAAGATTGTATATATCAAGAGACGTGTGAGGAAAGAATAAATTTTAGTCCGGGAACATAAAGGGGTAGTCGGGACAGACCTATAATCGTGGCCGGGCCAAATTAAAATCTATGCCGTTCAAAATTTTGGATCATCTCGGCCATCCTTTGTCCATCATAGACACCACTTTCCTTAGAACATTGATTCCGGTTGGACCCTACTATAAATAACTATATGTGCATACGGCCAACCAACAAATTTTCCTTTCAGCAATAAGTTGTGATGAAATTTATGGTAAAAGGTTTATTTAAGTTTTGATCAAAAGAACAGTTTTACTGCTTTAGATATAAAAAAAAAAAAAAAAAACATTGGCATTTGGCAGTAGTAATTGGCCCAAGACTCGGGCAATCACAATTGACGCACGAGTCACAAGTGGTAGTTAAAATGTTTGGGCCAAAAGACAGAACCTACATATACGTTGCAAAGCCCTTTCATGTTTAAAATGAACGATGGGAAAATCATTCACTCAACGCCCATGTTTTCTCCTTGGTGGGGCCCACCCACTGTGAGAGGGTGGTTTTCCATTCTTCATTTTCTCGGTTCGTTTAGAACTACTGTTCATAAACTACATTAGGCTTGGTTTCAAAAATCCAAGGGCCTCCACATCATCTTCGGGTAATAATGCACCTAGATTAGCATAGAAAAAGCTATATTTGGGCTTTGGTTTTAACTTGGTTGTCTAATAATGCACCTAGATTAGCATAGAAAAAGCTATTTGGGCTTTGGTTTCAACCTGGTTGTCTGCATGAGCTTCGCTCTTCGAACTCTAATGCAGCCTTGTATAAAGTGGTCTGCATGAGCTTTAAAAGATCTTGTCCTTTCGTTGTTCCTCATTATAAGTGCAGTGCAGATAACCAACATTCATGACCTGAACTCTTGGCCTTCAACTGGTTGAAGTATCTATCTTTGACGAATCCTCCCGGAAAACCATCCTGAGTAAGTCTTAGGTCTCATGCGTCGTTACTGGTGCAACATTTATCGAGAAAACTGTTGTATCTAGTGTTATCTTTCTCAGGTTGTTTCAAATCCTAAAGTTACGAGACACAGCTTTTAATAGGGGTGAGCAAAAAGTCTAGAACATGGATTTTACCGTATCCGTCCCAAAATTACGGGTGAAAACCAATCCGTAAGATCTATGGGTCGACACGGGTGGGATTCTCAAATCCGCACTTTTAACGGTTTTGTTTCCGTTGGAGTTTGGAATCCGCGGACTCACCCACACGGTAAGGAAATAATCTCCTCGTGTTTGTTTCCACAAATTTATACTGGTTACGGGAAGTTTTCCACAAAGTTATACTGGGCTACGAAAATAAATCGGTTTCCATTAGTAATCCTAGTGTTTCACATTTCATGACCGGTCATACTTAAAGTTTCTGGTCACATAATTCTTGTCGTAGCCCAAAATCACATCCTTTCTTTAATGCACTATTTCACTCTGCAAACCCTGTTAACGGTGAATATTGAATGCTTTGTTACCAAGGTAACTTAGATTGCAAACCCTGATTTGAAAGACTATATAAATGAGAACTCTAGCAACTTGGAAACCTAATCCCCACACCTCCTGTGTGATACTAGTTGTATAAGCTAGAGTCGATTCTCCTTTAACCTTAGGTTTCTACCGAGACCATGTAGGTTACGACTTGAAGACTTCATTGGGATTGTGAATCCATACCCAACTATTTTCTTTGTAGTTGCGTGATCTGATCTTGTTGTTTCTATCGCACTAAGTACAATCGTAAAATTGGCTTGAGATGGATTTCTCCGATAGGCAAGATTAAAAGAAGTCACAAACATCTTCGTCTCATCGTTTGTGATTCCGCAATATCTTCTTTCGCTAGTCGGTTAAGATTATTGTGAGGTGATTGATAATTCTAGGTTGTTCTTCGGGAATATAAGCCCGGGTTATCAATTGGTTCCTGTTCACCTTGATTTATCAAAAGACTGAACAAAAACTCGTAGGTATTTCTGTTGGAGACAGATTTATCTATTTCCGTAGACTTTTACGTATGATCTGATTTGTTTATTAAAGTCTTCGACTTTGAGTCGTAGCAACTCTTAGTTGTGGGTGAGATCAGCTAAGGGAATCAAGTGCGTAGTATCCTTCTGGGATCAGAGACGTAAGGAACACAACTATACCTTGAATCAGTGTGAGATTGATTGGGGCTCAACTAAAGTCTAGACCGAAGTTAGTTTTTAATAGGATAGTGTCTGTGGCGGCTTAATACAGTGTGTGTTCAATATGGACTAGGTGCCAAGGTTTTTTCGCATTTACGGTTTCCTCGTTAACAAAACTTCTACTGTCCTTGTTATTTCTTTTTTTGCATTATATTTTGTTATATAATTAAAATATCATAGGTTGTGCGTTTGAATCTATCAATTGGGAAATCCAACCTTTGGTTGTTGATTTAAATTGATTGATCCTTGAACATTGGTCTTTGGTACCGTTCAAGTTTTTTCTCTTGTATTCAATTAGACTCGCAGATTTCTATTTGCATGAGTAAGTATTGAATCGAGAAAGTGAGATATATCTCTTTGATATACTTTTATTAAGATTGAGTCTGACTGTCTAGTTGATTCTCTTATAAGTATATTAGAGTTAGTCCATACAGATTGCTAAGCGAAATATTGGGTGTGGTTTTTGTACCCTCGCTTTTTCAATTAGTATCAGAGCAGGCAAACACGTTAAAGACCTTACAATTCTGTGTTTGTAGCAATCTTAGTCTGTGGACAAAATCTCATTTTTGGTATATACGCATACCAAGATGTCTTCCAAAGCTTTTGACTGTGCCAAATGTCTTGGGATCACCTCAAAGAATTACTCCTTAAATGATTCTTCCGAATCCCGAGGTAGAAAAGTTGTTGTATCAAATATTGATATCAGTCCCTCTATTGAGACATTTGACACTATCACAAAAACTGAAATGGAGCTCACCAGAATCTTAAAAAATTCTACTGAGGTTATTGATTTTCAGAATCATGCTCAGCTTATTGATGAAATTAGAAAGTCTTTTGGTCGAGAATAGGAACTCTATAATATCATTGAGTCTTTCTCTAACAATATCAAAAAACTCTTTTAAGAAACTTCTCTACAGCGTGAAAATATTAGCGTTCTTGAGGATATTGTCAAGGAAGATTCAATTAGAGAAAAACGTTTGATCGAGGCGCATTCATCAAAACTAAACAGACTTCGTGTCGAAAAAGAGAAACTAGATGCATCCCTTATTCTAGCCCATGAACATTGAAAATCCTTGGAAAAGGAAAACTCTGTTTAAGGAGAAAATCTTCTTACCGCCTAATTCTCAGTCTGAATTACAACACTTGAAGAGATGTTCTCCAAAAGAATTTTTTGTCAAGAAAGGATTACATGACTTGCAAACTTCTGATATGGATATGAATTTAAAATAGGTTACAGTTTACAAGTTCATCTCAATGGTATAAATTCTTGTGCCACTAATGAACACACTCCCTGTGTTTATAAGAACGAGTCTGGGAAATCTAAGTCTAGAAAAATGGATCTCTCAGATCCTAATCCTCTTGAACCAATTTCAAGAGGTCCAGACTTTGTCCTCGAAAAATCCTTCGATGGGGATGTTAAACAGGTTGGTTCCTACTCATCCGGGAATGAAAGTCAACTAGAAGAAAAGCAAAGAACACAAATGTCAAACTTTCAGATGATGTGTACAACTCCTTCCTTAATGATCATAGTGGGATTACTTCTCACTCTACCACCCGATTCCAAGTATTCCCATCCTTGTTTTCGAACTTGAGAGATGCAGGGATGATGATTGAGAAATGCTCAAGTGTGTTGTATAATATCTTAAGTATTGTTTGTGCTTTTATTGCTGCCGGTCCACAGACGTTCACGTCCTACTCTTGTGAGTTCATAGGGTTTTATAACAAGAGTTTCCTTCTCATGTTCACAAACATGTATATATATATATTCTATATTGTGTTATTCCATCCCTAACAAAAAATTTATATGGAGAACTCTCCAAGATCTCAAGAGATTGTGCATCTTGATATGGAGGAAGATACTCAAGGACGTGATTCGGTTCAAGAGCTAGTTCTGAAAAAGATGCTTGCAAGGAAAGAGCACAACTCCTGGATTGATGATTCTATCACGGATTTAACTCATTTTCAGAATGATTCAAAGGTCGACTTTGCAAATCTTCAATTTCAAATAAACCAACTCTTAGATGGTCAGACCAAAATCCTTGCTAATCAAAATATTCTGATACGGAATCAAAAGAAACTCATCATGGACTGTGTCAAGGCTAGACAGCTTGCTCAGGTTGTTGATCGTAAGGTTAGTGTTCTAACCCACGAACATGGAGTTTCTACGATCAAGAGAGTAAAGGAAATCAGTGATACCTTTTTTGATGGATTCATTGAAAGGTATGAGGTTCTTAATGAACTTTGATTTTATATTTTCCTAGTAAGTCTTCTAATGAGAATATTTTTTTTCTTTTTTTGTTTAGAAGAATAACTAGAGTTTGGAATAGCCATTATTGTGATTACACAAAGCTATGTCCAACGTTTTCATTTTCATGTTTTTAGGTTTATTGGTTTAAATTCTAAAATTGTTTGGAAGATGATTTTTTGCAAGTATTAATCTTTATGATTTTATATATTGCAATTTGTTATGGGATATGTGTGTTTGCGTCCGTGAACTATGATTGTCCCATACCTTGTCAAAAGTTAAGTCTTTCATATGTCGATATGCATGTATTGATAGAAGAATGAATGAACTTTTGACATTCAAAAGTTTTAAGCCTATTATATATCATTATGCAAATATTTATGGAAGATAGGATGGAATTTTGTTTACGATGATTATGTCTATTAGATGTCATTGTGCAAATAGTGATGGAAAATAGAATGAATCCTTGTCTATTCCGCGACCTTCCCTGATCCATGTTTTTTATGTATATACTGTGCGGCTCTGTAAGTTATCTTAGGTTGAGCATTTCCAATTAAATTAATCATGGGTTTTCTTGTGGTTAATTTGATTGAGTATTTTTTGGATTCAAATTCATATTCGTATGTGATTTGTTCTGTCCAAAGAGAAATCCTTCTTTTCTTGTGAAAGTAAGGTCGCTCTTGTTGTTCTTTCGGGAATGACATTTTATGGGGAGAGTTCTTAATTGAACTTGTGCTTAATTTCCAAATCTTTGTGGGGAGTGCGGCTGTGGAATATTATAGGGGTTATCTTGTATCTTTATAAACTCCTTGATGAAAGCATTTAGCTTCGGCTATATGATTGCATCTAATGAGTTGATATGTGCTTGCTTTTGGTCATGAAATGTCTCTATGGAAATTTCATTAGGATCCCACTAGTTTTCATACCTTTGCCAATTTTATTGACAAAAAGGGGGAGAATTAATGTGTAGTTCACATTACAAATACATATGGTTTTGGATCATTATGTAAGGGGGAGTGGTTTCATGTGAGATGGAGTATTGACTAAGGGGAGTGATACATATCACCATAGTATTGTTGTCGAAGTTGTGATACAATTGAACTTTGATGTTGTATAATAATATTATGACACTGTGTAACAATGATTGAGAATTCTTGTTTTCTCATTGTTATGGCTACGGATTTTCAACAACGATGATACTAAACTTACAACCTTTGGGATCATTGGAGAGTACTTGGAAGTGGCGAAGATTTGAGTAATGTTGAAGAACCAAGAAGATCAGGCATGTGGAAGAGAAGCTACAAAAGTTTATATCTATTTTTGTATTCCATATGTATTGATAGTTTTGTCACTAAAACCTGACAAAGGGGAGATTGTTAGAGCACTTCGCTCAGTCGAACTCGCATGCGTTGTTATATCAAGCATGTTTGTCAATGTTAGTGATCAAAACTATAAGTCTTGATTTCTAGTCTACTTATAGCTAAGTCTCGGACTAGGATAGAAAGTGTAGTTGAGCTCTAGACTCCATGGCGATCATCATACAAGACGAAGAACTGCTCAAGGAACTGGTGGAACTTCATCGACTAAAAGGTATGTGGAGACTTGAACTTATCTATCACTCAAAAGTCTATCTACTATATCTCATATCTTGAGACAAAAGTCGTATTGCTATATAGACTATGATTATACACATTTGCTATTTCGAGCCGAGTTTATCTCGAAATATGTGTCGGTAAGCTTTCGCTTTGGCCAAGTTCATCTTTACTAGTGACGAAAGTCATATTAAGTTTCAATTACTTGAAAATTTCTTTGACGAAAAATGTTTTGTGAATAACAACTATACAACGTCCTCTAAGAATGTTTCAATGATTGAAATGAGAGTTTAGAATATATAACCATTGTTGGATATAAACATTGTGTGATAACTCATGCATGTGTAAGTCCTTATTCCTTGAACCCAAGTATGCGTACTTTGCTTTGATCATAGAAACATACAACTAGTATCACACGGGAGGTGTGGGGATTAGGTTTCTCGGTTGCTAGAGTCCTCCTTTATATAGTCTTTCAAATCAGGGTTTGTAATCTAAGTTACCTTGGTAACAAAGCATTCAATATTCACCGTATATGAAAACCTCGAATAGATTCAAGCTAATATCTTTCAAACCGTTAGATCGAAACTTAGCTTGTTACACACAAATGAAATGCACGTTTTAGGTTTGTGTAACCATACCCAAATATGTACATTTAGTTGGTTCAACAATAGTTAACCAAATGGTTAGCCATATGAGCACTTTCATATCAACCATATTCTTCTTTATCATAACTAGTTCAAATGACTCAAATGAACTAGTTAGAGAGTTGTCCAATTGCTTAGATCTTATAAAAGTATACAAGACACAATCAAGCAAAAACGATTTGATTCACTCGAATGGATTCATGAACTTTATAGCCACGGTTTGCACATATGCATTCCTTAGTTCATATAAGTTTAAGTTCACGAATAATCGTTTTTAGAAAATAACCAACCTAAGTACGCGGACTTAAAAACCCAAAATAAGTTTGTTAGCTAGAGTCGATTCTCCTTTAACCTTAGGTTTATACCGAGACCCTGTAGGTTAACGACTTGAATACTTCATTGGGATTGTGAAGCCAGACCCAATAATCGTAATATTAGCTTGAGATTGATTTCTCCGATAGGCAAGATTAAAAGAACTCCCAAACATCTTCGTCTCTTCGTTTGTGATTAGCAATATCTTTTTTCGCTAGTCGATTAATATTATTGTGAGGTGATTGATAATTCTAGGCTGTTCTTCGGGAATATAAGTGCAGGTTATCAATTGGGTCCTGTTCACCTTGATTTATCAAAAGACGAAACAAAAACTCGTAGGTATTTCTGTGGGAGATAGATATATCTATCCGTAGACTTATCTGTGTGATACATATTTGTTTATTAAAGTCTTCGACTTTGGGTCGTAGCAACTCTTAGTTGTGGGTGAGATTAACTAAGGAAATCAAGTGCGTAGTATCCTGCTGGGATCAGAGACGTAAGGAGTGCAACTGTACCTTGAATCAGTGTGAGATTTATTGGGGTTCAACTACAATCCAGATCGAAGTTAGTTTGTAGTAGGCTAGTGTCTGTAGCGACTTAATACAGTATGTGTTCAATCTGGACTAGGTCCCGGGGTTTTTCTGCATTTGCGGTTTCCTCATTAACAAAACTTCTGGTGTCCGTGTTATTTCTTTTCCGCATTATATTTTGTTATATAATTGAAATATCACAGGTTGTGCGTTTGAATCGATCAATTGGGAAATCCACCCTTTGGTTTTGATTGAAATTGATTGATCCTTGAACATTGCTCTTTGGTACCGTTCAAGTGTTTTCTCTTGTATTCAATTAGACTCGCATATTTCTATTTGCTTGAGTAATCATTGAATCGAGAAAGTGAGATATGACTCTTTGATATACTTTTATTAAGATTGAGTCTGACTGTCTAGTTGATTCTCTTAAAAGTATGTTGGAGTTAGTCTATACAGATTGCTAAGAGAAATATTGGGTGTGGGTGTTGTCCCCCGCTTTTTCAACTAGAAAACTTCTAAATTACTAGTAATTTTAGATTCGGTACTGATGACACCGTTTAAGTCCTATAGAATCCCTGTAAGTTGTAGGTATATAAGCTATACCCACAACCAACTTTCAGATACCTTAACCAAATTTACAGCCCCAAAGGGTGCTCACAACCAGTGTATTAATTAAGCTTTCATGTTGTTAAATTGGACCACAAGTGTGTTTTACTAAATGCCTCAATATGAGATGTTATCCATTCTGTCTTGAAATATACCACAAGTTTACTAACATCAAAAAAGAAAAAACAAAAGAACATCTGAAGCAAGCCATCAAAAGTATAAACATGCCAAATGCAGAAAGTCGAATCATATTTGCCCTTTTAATACGATTAAGAAAGACAAGAAAGATAACCTACTTATGGAGACAAATGACAAAGTAGCAGACATTTTCTCATTAAAGCATTTCCCTCCTCGGTGCCCTTAAAATCAAACCTCTATTTCTTAAACCATTCTACTGGGCTCTACACGGGATGGTTGATAGGGATGGTGTCGATCTTTCTTATGTTTCTGCGCTATAAAAATGGAAGCAGAAAATGGTTCACTTCGAGATCAGGCGCATGGCGGTTGTATAAGTTTTAGCGGCATTTTGGGTAAATTCCAAACAAAGTAATTTCTATGCACTTTCCTTTTTTGGCATTTGTTATTTTCTTATGCGAGTGAATGATAGTTAGGTATGCTTTCTTTAAGTATTTTGTATTAGTGTTTCGAGTTTTCAAATTGGAATGAATTTGCGAATCCAAACATCACATATTTTTTCTTTGCAACTCGAGTACGGTCTTATCTCATTAAGCAATTATTTGTTGATGTTTGGAACTTTCATGTGCGAGTGAACATTCAAACCAAGCATCACATATATTTTCTTTTATCAATTCGAGTAAGGTCCTCTCTCGTTAAACAGTTATATGTTGGCTGTGTTTACCTCGTGACTCATAAACGAAAAGCTTTTCTTATCGTGGCTCAAACTGTTTTGTCAGCAGCTAGTAGTTTCATAAGGGTGGGCTGATCATTTCGAGCAGGCGTGTTCGTTTCAACTTTAGTTAAAACTAGACTTGCAGTTGTAATCATACAATTTTTATATCTTCATTATTTTCTGTTTAGACATATACTTTAAGATTCATATTTAATTTCCTTCAGAATTGAAAATGGACTTGTAACCTCACTTGGTCGTGGCGTTAATAATAAAATGTTTAGAATATTGTCTCCATGCTATGTTTGCCAGGGGCATCGTCGACATGTCTCAGTGTGGCACTTTTTTGCCTGGGCATCTAGAAATATGAATCAGTTTGACTGTTGAAGTGAATTTTACCGTACTAGCTTTTGCTTGTTTTTCTTTATGCAACCTTGAAGTCTCATGTAGTTATGGTTATATTGATCATATGGAAGTCTAGATGCAAGTGTTGTCTTTGCTCATAATACCGAACCCTGTGAACCTCACTCACATTATACAAAAAATGGGAACTAAAATCAGGAAGATAGGTTTGGTGGCAAAGATAAATGAACCCATCTTATAGTACAATTTTAGTACATGATCGATCAGATTCTTTTATCTTTGATGCATCTTTTTGTACAGGTGATGAATTCTGATACAGGAAAATAATGGAATTGTGGATTTTATAGGACAACTGTAAAGTTCTGTAGCTTAGCTAGAAGTAGAAAGTTTGGGTGGAAAGGATGCAATGAGTTGCTGAGAAAATTGGAGATGAATAACAAAGAATTGAAGCAGTAAGGGAGGTAGACAGCATATGCTATATGTAGAACCGAACCAAAATGGGTGAAAAACAGATATAGGCCTGTTTTTTTTTTAGAGTTACAACCTAATCTAGGCCGGTTTTGACCGTTTTATTGAAAAAACGGCTAACGGTGGTTATCCACCTTTTTGACACCGTTAGTGTAGGATAAAAATACAATTAAGCCCTTTGAATCATTAACTCGCCGAGTTGCAGTTTTAACTCGCCGATTCTGCACAATAACTCAGTTCTGATTGGGTATACAGTGTACTTGTACACCTCACACCTCATCAAACTGGCCACGTCACCATACACTACACCAAACTGGGTATACAGTGTACTCAGTTCTGACTGGGTATAAAATGTACTTGTACACCTCAAAAACATAAAGGAATTTAACAAAAATTTAAAAGTGTAGCTTGCAAATGTCACAAAGATCTTGATTATTAGATCAGGCATCATCTTCACATCTTTACAATGGTATGCATCACTATACAAATGTGGCATGTAAAAGAGCTTGCCCGAAATGAAGCTATAAACTATACATGTTTGGAACTCTTACAACACTGACATTTATTTGTCTGTCTGAAAAGCAGATTCCCCATCTGGTACATCCAGAATCTACAGAGCCCTCTGCAAACCAGCAACAACAGACTAGTTTAAATAACTGATCATTACGGCCAAAACCACCAAAATTCACCTCAAAATCAAATCCAATACAACCCCCAAATCTCTTCCATCGAGATCAAAACCATTACATCGATACACATAACAGCAGCAACTTTAGATTACCATCTTCCCTGTAATACTCGAACAACACCATGCTAGACAGCAGCAACTCTCATTGTTTCTTGGCTAGAATAATAACCAACACTTACCATACTTCGTACTGCACTTCCTCCTCCATCTCAGCTTCGACAATATCTTCCTAACCTGTCGAGAAAAGAACGAGGTGCATACCTATTGTTTCTTTGAAATCCAAATCTGGCACCAAAATGAAGTCGATTGCAAGTAACCACGCATCACTGTGAACCGCAACCAAAGATAACCAGTCATTTTCTTGCTTCCCATCCTAGCGAAGTTGATCCACAGTGCAGGCTCTGGAAGCTCAGGAGGGACCTCTTCAGCAGGTAAATTGACCTCCCACTGTTCAGTAGGGAATCCATACACATAAAGATCAGCACCTGCAAGCTGAAACGTTTGCAACAGTGTCAGTATAAAATTAACTTACACCTAAATTTTCTTCGGACATGTTTCAGCCGTTATGTTGTGTGTTTAGCAGGCTCAGTTACAATCTAAGAAACTTTTTAAGAAGTCAATAAAATTTTCAGTTGCTCGATTGGCATGATGAAGAAGAAATTTACTGCTCTCAATGTAGTATTTTTACTAAAAAAATCAATCATGTGTTTCTTCTGCCAGTCACGACTCACAAGTGAGAGAACTGATCATAAAAAGCTGTAATGTGAGGATCAGGGATGAATTTATACGCACATGCATATGCACATCCCACTGGGTACTGATGTAACAAGCAAAAGTAAAGCAGAAAAAAAAAAGCAAATTCTACTTATCCAACAGGTGACTGGAATCTGGATGGTCCTCAATGATGTAACAAAATAAAAGCTTAAATGTAATGTAGCGCATCAGTATGGGGAGACATGAAAGAAGAGCATACCTATTGTATTTCTCAAATCCAAATATGGCAACAAATAAAATGCGACTGCAAGTAATCACGCATCACTGTCAACCGCAACCAGAGATAACTCGTCGTTTTCTTGCATCCCATCTCTAGCAAAGGTTATACCCAGTGCAGGCTCTGGAAGCCCTGGAGGGACCTCTTCTACATGTAAATTGATCTCCCATTGTTCAATAGGGAATCCATGCAAGCAGCCAATAGTAAAGACATCACCAGCTATTATTAAATTAGAAAACAGAAGAACTTTTCAACAAGCAGGCGATAGTAAAGACATCCACCAGTTATTACTAAATCATAAAACAGGAGAACTTTTCTATAGCACAAGGCCTACCTTCAAGCTCAGATTTTCAACAAAATAAATTTCTATCTGAGTTTTCTAAAAGAGATGAGGGCATATATTGGATTTCGTGAATAATATTTGAGAGATTTATCGAAAGTCCAGGAAACAGAGAAAACTTGGGATCCAACAAAAACAAGTAGAAAAATAAATGTACCGGAAAAAACATAGTCTATGGCTCCAGTTGTCCATAACAAGTCCTATGGTTGAATGGCTCTGATCAATATTACCAGAGTTCCAAAGAGGAGAGGCAGATGATTTCCAGACAAGAAGTTTTCTTGATTCAATAATTCTAATCAACAAATGAAATTTAGTAGTCCTAGTAACTTATCTAATGTTTTCTTATCTACGTATAATGTTTTCTTATCTACGTATCTCTTACAGTTCTGTACACTTTTCCTTCACTTACTGGGTCTTGCAACTCTTGCTAACTTTGAATATTCTGTCTAGGTATAGTGCCATTTTCTTATCTGAAAAAAAAAAGGCATCATTGGAATAAATAGCTAGATGCATCAGTTAATAAACAAGTAATGGATGAGATAAAGAAAGTAGAGAAGTATTTTATAAAAAAGATAGGATCATATGTTATTTGGAGTACAAAAAAAAAAACTGACTGTAAATAGTGCACAAATGAACACACACCTTGAGCTAGAATCTTCGACGTTTAACAGTTTTAAGAGCTTTCAATTTTTGAAGGACGTACTCCATTACTTCCTTTAAGCAAGCTTGCCTTCCTTCCTTGAAATTCCAAAGCTCCCGAACTGGATATCTTCCACTTGCATTGTACTCATTCATCTCCAGTGAAGCATTAGCCACTGCATCATATACTTCCTCACCCCATTCATCTTTCAACTCTCTCAACTTTTCATCATATTCGTTCATTACTTCCTGCATCGCAGAAAATTGACGACACTCCTCAAACTCCATTGTGATGGTAGATTAAAAATTAAAAATTAGAGTACTTAGGAGGTAGAAGTAAAAACCCTTACTTGGAATCGATATAGAAGGAAACTGATTGTCCTTACAGATCAATTATATCTGCTCAGCTCAAGAATTCAAACAAACCATCTCCTGTAATAATCTCCTCAACTCAACAACTTCTTCCATTACCAACACCATGCAAAACCCATCTTCTATTCCTTCTTCTTTACCTGAATTCCATCAAAACCCTTCAAGCACATCTGTAAACTTGAATCTAACCTCAACCCAATCTTCTATTTAGATCTTCTATGTCCCCAAATCAGAAACTCAAACCCTAGTTCACTAATTTCTCAAATTTGAGATCTTCTTCGTAATCGAGCCCTCAAATTAACTTGATAATCTTTTTGTCTAGGTAATCTTTCTTCAAACCCATCCTTAGTTGATCCGTTTTAAGATCAATTCATCATCAACCCTCTAAAACCCTAACCCCAATTCTGCTCCTCTCTCTGTTTTATCACCTCAATCATAAACCCTAACAATCCCTAATTATTCTTCATCATGATTTTTAACAACACCATCTCCTTAAAATCTATACTGTTTGATCAACTGATTCTCTCAATCAATACTCAGCAGAGGAAGAGTAGAAAAAGAAAAGAAGAAACGAAGAAGAAAATGATTTTCTGCGATTAGTTTTGGTGATAAAACCGATAAGAATGACTAAGGCGCCCAGACCTTTAATCTAAGCCGTTGAGTTTTCACGGGATTAACAGATCAAACACCGAAATGACGACACATGTATAAAGGGTATATGGGTAATTTGGGTGTCATTATCTCATCTCATATGAGGAGAAATTGACCGAATTGACCGTGATATTGAAAAAACTAACGGATTTGGATGGAAACATGGATGGAGGCCTAGATTTGCAAAGTTGAAAAAAAACAGGCCTATAGTTGTCTATCGGGTTGAAAAGCAGGCCTACATCTGTTTATAATCCAACCAATATCAATAGGACTGCAGAATTATGTAGTAAGTCAATGTATGACAATCTTTCCTTCTTGGCAAAGCTTTGAGCATCTTCTGTTGCAACTGCAGGGAGGTGTTTAAAACCAGTGAAATATTGATTTTGCACTCAGTTGGGTCTTGGAATCTTCAGGGACATCAGTGGAACAATCTTCATCAGAGATTTCAAGAGAAATAACTTTTGAAACAGTAGCAGTATTCCAATTTGCGATTTTTGCAATAAGTTAAGATGAAATTTATGGTAAAAGGTTAACATCTTGTTAAGTCGTGACTTCAATAAGTAATTCATTTCTCAGATTTGTCTATTCATCTTTATTCAAATTTTGGTCAAAAGAACAGTTTTAGATATTAAAAAAAAAAAAGGTTAGTTACTTTACCTATTCAACATGGTGGCGCAGGTATTTACACTATGTATGATACTATGCAGTACGGATATGTTACATCTAGCTTGCAAACTATTTTGCAACAACATAATATCTTGCGTCATTTAGATGTGTCTGGTTTTAGCCCTAGTATGGAGCATGTTATAAGTGCTTACAATTAAGTATGTGGTATTCTTTGAATCACCACTTAGTGTCCATTAAACACCCCCCCACCCCCCCCACCCCCACCCCCACCCCCACCCCCATATCTATGCGTGCATTGGCGGTTAGATACTTTATTCCTTTGTTGAAAGAGTTACCCCTTAACTTCAATTTGTCCGCACGTGATCTTTGCTCTTTGGCAATGCAACAAGATTAAACATGCACAAGACTACTTGCTGGCTGTTCCGATTGAGGGACTTAATCAGAATATAGGCCCTAGACAATTCAGTGCGGTTATGTGTTATCGAATTGGGCATACCACTTTTTGAGGAGGGCAATACTTGTCCTTGTTGTGGCAGAGACATGGATATTTTTGGAGATCATGCTCTACAGTGTGTCAAGGAGGTCGGGCTTAAATTTCGTCACGATCTTGTTCGTGATATGTTTGTTGACATGTGTTACCGGGAAGGTGTTCCAGCCAGGAAATAAGTCGACTTGGGTCTCCTCTCCAATAATGGTTTGGACTTAAGACCTGCGGACATTCTAGTTCATAACTGGGTTGATTGGCGTGATGTATGTATGGAGGTGACATGTGTCTATCCCTTCACGGGTGATGGAGTACGAGCTTTTACCCCAGGGCAAGCTCTCGCCAATGCTATTGTTCGTAAAAACGTTTAATATCTGGATAAATGCACAGAGCGTGGACTTGGTTTTTGCGTCATTGCCTTCACTACATTGGGTGAGTTCGGCGATGATACTATCAAATTCCTAAAGAGACTCCGTAATTATATGGCTAGTAATGATGCAAATGTCAAAGTTGGAGATTTTCTTTTCCATAGATTAGGTGTTGTCATTCAAAAAGCGGTCGGGGCTCAGCTTGTTGATAGACTCCCTTCCAATTTCTTTCCACTTGATAAATGTAACTTTTAGTTTTTATGATTAATATAAGCCTGAAAAAAAAAAAAAAAAAAGTTGTTGGCATCTGGCAGTAGTAATATTGGCTCAAGAGTCGGGGCATTGCATCGAACAACATCTCCCCCTTTAATGAGAGTAACACTAATCAAAAGTCAAAGACTTAAGTGATGGAAGCCGTTAGATCTTTTTTATTTAAAATACAGACCGTCAGATGAAAGAATATTCCCTAAAAGATTCCCGTCACAGACTTTTTTTTTGGTCACTCGACGAAAATGCCCCTCCATCTTTTCCTATTGTATTTCTAAATCCTACTTCTCCGCCAAAAATCACCACCATATATCTCTGTGTTTCCAAAGACGATCGCTCCTTCACTTAACCACCATTTGAAGATTACTGCACACATGACAGATATATATTATGGAAGTCCAATTCAAACTTTACAGAATGGTGAGATCCTATGTGAAGGCAAACCAATGGAGGAAGGAGGCATGGGTTTGATATCATATGACCCTAGTCTTGAAAGAGCTAGAGCTCTGAAGGTTCCTGGTTTCCCAGACTTGTGTGTTTTGGAGACTTATATTGAGACCTTAGTAGCACTCAACTCCCGTACTTATGTTGGGCAAGAAGAAGTAAAAAAAGAAAGAGAAAAGTAAGGGAGTAGTAAATAAGAGGGGAGGATGATATGGTTGAAAGGGATGGTGTCGATCTACTTTATCTTTTTGCGCTAAAAAGTGGAAGCG
Organism: Papaver armeniacum; assembly: GCA_023531295.1. Lineage (NCBI taxonomy): Eukaryota > Viridiplantae > Streptophyta > Magnoliopsida > Ranunculales > Papaveraceae > Papaver > Papaver armeniacum. Next base: position 38,078 of record JAJJWW010004109.1, read on the forward strand.
GAAATGGTTCATTCTTGAAGATAATTTGTTATATAGCGGCGGAATATCCAGGATACCAATTTGAGTTCGGGCTCAGAGTGGCAATCCAACAATATTTCGGGTAAATTCCAAACAAAGTAATTTCTGTGCACTTCGTTTTTTTTTAGTATTTGAATTTTTTGCATGCGCGCATGAATGTAGAAACCAAGCATCATATATGTTTTTCTTTATCAACTTTAATCAGGTCTGCTTTCTTTAAACTAGTAAGGACACATGTGCGATGCACATGTTTGAATTTTAATCATCCAATAATACTAAATTTGAAAGTCATGAAATTTTTTTCGTAAAACAAAAGTTAACTATTCTTATTTGTACTCGTTACGTAGATAATTGAAAGAGCTTTTCAAATATATAAATTTTATAAAAAATCAGTGTATATTTTGAAAGATATTAAGTTTCTTAAATTTTTGATCTATTTTTAAAACAATGGCATTTATGTAAATATGTAAAAAATAAGGACAACTAAGTAATTTAGGGGGTCTCCTACCAAAAAGAGCTCTTTTCTTTATATTAGTAGATATAAGATGTATTACTGTTTGGAGCTTTTGTATGAGAGTGAATATACATAGATATGCAATCCTGTAAGAGTTTTTACATGGTTTTTAGCGAAAAAGTTGTAAACATGAATCTGGTATGTTTAAGGTAATACCTAGAGCTAATTATTTTATTCGATAACTATGAGTGCGTAGTCTGTTCTAAGGAAATTGTACCATTTGACAAGTATGTGTGGAAAAAGTATGTGTAGTGCCTGCCTAGTATTTGAGGCTTCCATGTAGTGCTAATGGTGTAGCCTTCGGTCATTGGTGCCATAAAATGATGTTGATGAGGCAAGGTGTAGAGACCAATTGTCGGATCATTATCTAAACCTTTTCGATCCGTTAATTTTGATGCATCTAATTGTGCAAAAGCGATATATTCAGGAACCCAGGAATTAGTGGTTATTGTGGAATTTATTTGGACTAAGTGAAAAATGCAACAACTTAGGCGATGCGAAAGTTCGATTAGAGACGAGGCGGTTTTCATGGGTTCTTTGAAAAAGATTAGAGATTTGGTTAATATATTTTTTGAGAATTAAAATTCAAAGATGTGAACCCATATCGGAGACAGGCAACATAGGTAGGCTACTCGAGATAGAACAAAACCGATATCGGTAAGACTTCGGATATTTGTTATGAGTTTAGTAACTTATCATGGTACGGCTCGTAGTAAGGTTATGTCACATTAGCAACCAAGATGGGAGGTAGGCGGAGTTAGCTAGGAATTACCAAATTCCCAAGAGAACAAATTTAGGGAGTGAAAAAGTGAATCGTGGCGAGAAAGCACCTCCGAATCGACTTGACTTGAGGGGAAATTATGATTTTAGATTAAATCTTAGAATACCCTTTAAGACACCCTCATCTTCGATAGGGTACACCGTCAATGCTAACTATAATATAAGAATTTGATAATTACGAAACACATGTGTTCAAAGTTAGTGTTCATCTAGAACATAATTGCAATCTTACATCTTTTCCTTGTTCTTTTTATAATTGATGCAAATCGCCCTCTCCGAGCTTGAATACAAATTCAAAGTGATCTTATCTTCATTGTTGTATTTAACGTTTAGGTAAATGAACCGAGTGGGTACAGAATCGGAGCAAAGGTTCTTGCGGCGTAGTATTCTTCGATGTGATTGCCCAAAATATCATCGTGCAAGCTATTTACGGTGGTTCCAAAGTTGAAACCTTTGGTAAATGCACCAGTGGAGACCAGATCTTTTCATGGAGTGCGTTATTTCATCGGTAGATGGGAGACCCAGATCTTTCCATGGAGATGTTGCAAAGAGAATTGCCTTAATGGAGGCAATTGATTTCAGAGCAAGAAATGTGCGGGTTCGGTAGTTGCATTTTTTCGTATTATTTTGATAGGCAATCTGTAAGACATTTACACAGTTCTTGGTGAAAGGTTGTAAACATGAATCTGGTATGCCGGATCTTTGACTTGAGAGTTCATAATGTTCTCCTTTTGAAATTTGATTGTGTATCAAGGCAATGAACTTCATGTATTCTGGTTTTACCGAACTCAACAATAGTAACCCATAACGTGTCATGTGGAGATTGGTGCATTTCGCGCAACTCTTCCGACTCGGAAAATCTACAATATAGAAGTACCCCAATCTTCAAAGTATGACATTGGTCCTTATGGAGATAGCAAAATTGTTGACATTGGTCCTTACGGCAACTAAGCAGCCGTGTGATTTCCCTTCCCTACAAGGAAGGAGATCAGATGTGATTCTCCTTGTAGGGAAAAGGAGGGATATCCCTACACATGTAGGGATATGGGAGACCATAGTGATTGGGTTTTTGATTTTCCTACATATGAGGGATAGAGAAGGGAAAAGGGGCACCATAGTGTTTGGCCTAAATAGCTGAAAGATGCATACTTTTCAAATCAAAATTCCTTGGACAAACAGAAGTCCTTCACCGGAACTCTCAACTTGGAACCGGGGGATACCAAGCGGTCCAAGCCGGATGCACTGCCCTCTCATAGATTATCTAATGTGGAAATTTCCGAAGAACCCAAATTTGGTTCCTCTCTCTTCTACAAACCCATCATTAAGATTGTATATATGTATAGTCCAAAATATAAGATTTACGGTTAAGATTAATAGATTTAGATTGAATTTATATTTTCATATTTTTCACAAGACCAAACTAACCTTAATTAGTTACATATTATTATTAACATAATTTTTAAAAAATTCCTTTAATAACCGGCTAATTAGATCAACTCTTTTTATAAGCATAATTTGTGGTGAAAAATATCTACCACTAAAATCTCCCTTAAATTCGGCAGTTATGTTTATCACCTTCATTATATTCTGCCTTAATTATATTCTAACATTAAAACCCCATAATTAATACTACTAATCAATGTTCTTAGTTTTCTACGTTTCTTATTCCGCTTAGCTACAAAGCTTTTCTTATTTTTCATAAACTCCACGATGATCGATAGAGGAAAACCTTCAAATAACCCCAAAAGAAGGTAGGTAACCATTGGAAATCATAATTGATTCCTGATTTATTTTTTTCCCTTATGTCACACATATGGGTGATAATCGAAATTATCTCAACTATTGATAATTGCGATTTTCACTGTAGTAAACTTGATGCAACTTGAAATTGCGATTATCACAGTAATCAAAATAAGACTTGTGAGAATTAGAAGTTTCACATGCCGTCAATTATAGGTGTAAAATTCGATTTTTCACCAATCATGTAGTGAAAACTGAAACTTTCATCCATATGGGTGCTAGTGAAATCTACAATTTTCCTTAATTCTCAATAGTGATAAGTGATTTTTTTTCTAATTCCATTGTGATAATTGAGTGATTTTTTTTTTCCTCAGAAGTCTCCCATGCTGATAACCGATTTTTTTTTTTTAATTATTGTCGGCTATAATGAGTTTTAGGTTGTGGAGAGATTAACAAATAAACGTGATAAGCAAAGAGTTATTTTAGGGAGTTAGTTTAGTTATTTTAGGAGTAAAATTTGGGAAGTCAAAAGAGTTACTTTAGGGATTTAAAATCAATATTTTTTTCACCGTTTTTTGTTATTTTCTTGTAATAAAATTATTTTTATTCTCTTCTAACAAAATTAATTTAGGTTAAGGGTTATTTTGGTGATCGAGTTATATTATGGGTTCTTTATATATAGAAACTTAATGACGGGTTTCTAATATACAAAAGAAAGAAAATGGGCTACATATAATTTTCCCCATTATCAAATTGTAAGGTTATTTTGGGCAATCTAAAAAATTATAAATGACCTAGAAGACAGAAGGAAAAATGTCCCCTCCTCAGTCTCTCACTTACTGTTACAGCAAGGAGAAGCAGAAGGAAAAATGTTGAGCTTTTTGCATCCACTGTCACTCTCACTCACTGTAAGAAGAAGAAGAAGAATGAAAATGTCAATCTTACCTGATGCCTGCTCATACTTACTCGCTGTTACAGCAAGGAGAAGAAGGAGAGTAAGAAGCAGAAGCAGAAGAAGAAGGAAATTGTCTAGATTCTTACCGGAGGAAATCATAGAGAACATACTCACAAGGTTACCTGTCAAATCAATTTCAAGATTCAGGTGTGTATGTAAAAATTGGTATCATCTATTTCGAAACCCTAATTTTATCAAAAATCATCTCAACCATGCGAATCTCATCAACAAATTCAAGTTCTTGATTACCAACTGCTATTACAATTGCGTTCTATCAACAACATCATCACCATTTGTAAGTCATGCTCTTGAGGTTGATTATCCATTAATGTCCAGAAGATGTATGCCTCAAAGTCTAGGTTCTTCTAATGGTTTGGTTCTCATAGTCATAATAACATTTTCTGAAAATCTTTGCATTTGGAACCCGGCCACCAGAGAATATAAGCGAGTGCCAGAACAATTAGCCGACTCAGACTCCGTTGCATTTGGGTTTGGTTTTGATTGCAAGAATGATGATTATAAGGTTTTAAGAATTGCAAGTTCTGATCCTAATCAACAAGTTTCTGAAGCTAGTGTTTACTCATTAGTTTCAAATTCATGGAAGGAACTTGGTATCATTCCTTATGCTTTCCCTCTTGCTGTAAATAAGGGGTTGCTACTTAATGGTGTTATTCATTGGGTTGCCACTCGAACCGTATCTAGTGTTCTTGTTTGTTTTGATATTTCTGATGAGACGTTCCGTGATGTGCCGTTACCTTACAACAGTCGAAATGAGGTCCTGGCCGGTTCGGTGTTAGATTTGGGCGTTTGGGAAGGGAAACTTTGTCTACTTAGTAAGAATCACAGAGAAGATCCTAATATATGTACGCATCAAAATGATCACGTCGATGTGTGGACGATGATGGATAACAAGTGGAGTAAGCATTCAAAGATTACTGCACATGTGACAGACATGTACTATAGAAGGCCAATTCAAACTTTACAAAATGGTGAGATCCTTATTGAAGGCGAACCAGGGGTGGAAGAGTGCATTGATCTGGTGGAAGAGTGGATTGATATGCTTTCGTATGACCCTAAGCTTGAAAGAGTCAGAGCTCTGAAGATATATGGTCTCCCAGAAGATTCTGATGTGGATACTTATATTGAGACCTTAGTACCACTAAACTCCGGTACTTATGTTAACAAAACAAGAAAGAAAACAAAAACAAAGAAGTATAACAAGAAAGAAAAGAAATAGAAACTGACGACTGATGGGAATCTAGATTCATGAACCAAGAAAGTAAGGGTACAGACAAGAAAGGAGGAAGATATTGCTGAAAGGGATGGTGTCGATCTTTCTTATGTTTTTGCACTAAAAAAATGGAAGCAGAAATGGTTCTTCGTATGTAGCAGTGGAATATCCAAAAATGAAATTGAGATCAGGCGCATGGCGGTTATAACGTCATTTTGGGTATTTCCAAACAAAGTAATTTCCAAGCACTTTGCTTTTTTAGTATATGTTATTTTCTTATGTGACTGAATGTAGAAGCCCAGCATCTTTTTATATATAGAAATGTAAACGAGAAAACCATACAACTGTATTTGTTTTGCACTTGTTTACAACCACACAACTGTATTTGTGCTAGTGCATGCATGTTTTCGGCTATAATCTTCCCCAGAGGTAGGTGACTTGTAGTTTTCAATTGTTTACTAGTTTATAATAAGGTAGAAGTATTTTAGGTGTGTCCAAGTATGTGGCTGTGTCCATACGTGGCATTAATAATAAAATGTTCAGAATATCGTCTCCATGCTATGTTTACCAGGGGCATCGTCGAGGTGTCTCAGTGTGGCACTTTTTTGCCCGGGCATCTAGAGATATGGTGCATTTTTGATTTACTTTGGCTAGTGTGGCACTTTACTGTTGAACTGAATTTTACCGTACTAGCTTTTGCTTGTTTTGCTTTATGCCCTGCACTGGAGAACCTTGGAGTCTCATGTAGTTATGGTTATATTGATCATATGGAAGTATAGATGCAAGTGTTGTCTTTGCTCATATCGAACCCTTTGAACCTCACCCACATTATACAAAAAATGGAATATATGTTGGTGGCAAAGATAAATGAACCCATCCTATAGGACAATTTTAGTACCTGATCAGGATCTAAACTTTTCAGATACTTTTATCTTTGATACATCTTTTTGTATAGGTGATGAATTCTGATACAGGAAAATAGTGGAATTGTGGATTTTATAGGACAACTGTAAAGTTCTGTAGCTTAGCTAGAAGTAGAAAGTTTGGGTGGAAAGGATGCAATCAGTTGCTGAGACGAGAATAGCTCCGAGTGCCCATCTGTAGTATGCACTAGGTATGGCTCTGTATCTTTCTTTAGGCCTGTTTCAGTGTACTAGTTATTGTCTTTCCCTCAACCTGAATCACAACTGAGAGAGACAGAATTTTTAAACCAAATTTAATGCAGGATACGAAATCTAGAAGTTACATTCAGATGCTAACTCTCATACTCCCAGTCCCAGTGTGCCATAAACATATTCAAAGGAAACTGGGAACTAAGCAGAACTTGTTTTACTAGTTCAACATCACCAGTCGAGTTTGTCAAACTGACTGATCCATTTGAGTTAGATTAGATTCTTAGTGCTAGTTCTCTAACTACAATAACTAGGTAACTTACAGATGAAACTGGAGTGTATAACCCCTTATGAAGGACTGGTTGTTGCCTCAGAACCTGAGCTAGTATTTGCGCTGTTCTGTCCTTAACACTCCCATGCATGCCCCACTCAATCCCACCTGAGTACTCAGCCAAACCTTACAGTCCTGATATATTTGACAGTTTCTTTAGTACTCCAGGATTTTACTGCAGAAAGTTTATGATTTGGGTACATGCATTTGCTTTTAGGTTTCAAGTTTATTTAGTTCTTCTACTGATAATTTCTTCTTGCGTTCAGCTTCCAAATCTTCCACCATTCCACCGCCAAGTACTTTGAAGACTTGAGGTACCAGAATTAGAAGCACACGCCAAACATTTACATTATGAATGGTGATACTTGTTGGTCCTTCAAAAAGGTTTTTGAAGTTTGCAAATTTAGGATGGTTAGTCAAGAATTAGTGGAGATACTATGGATATGACGATTGTGTAAATCATGTAACTGCTCTTGATTTTCACAATTGGCTATCATATTATGTAATATTACGAGGGTTCTCATCTTTTATGAAAAAAAAAAGTGAAGCCAATCAAACAAACGTACATGAACGCAAATAAAATACCTGGCACTTTTAGGGGCGACCCCAAAAGAATTAGGGGCGACACTAAAAGATAAAAAAGGTCACCCAAACGTAAATCTAAGCTACCCCTTATCTTCGATTTTTCGAAATGGCCAATATGCCCTTATATAATCGGTAGCCAACTCCATAATCGGTAAGTTAGATTGAAACTATACCTACCGATTATTGTGTAGATACTTCGGCTAATAATCCCTTTTATAATCGGTAGCTTATCCAACTTGTAATAATACCGATTATAAGGAGCCCCGTATTCAACCCTGGCCAAAATTCCATAGGTTTTGAGGGTGCGAGCTAACCATAACCATTTGGCTTGAGCTGTGGATGTATCCATAATCGGAAGCCTAATAGGTTACATACACTACCGATTATAAGTTTCCCCAAAATGAGTTTTTTCTAAAATCCTTCACGTAATGAATTTTGAAACCTACCATAATCGGTAGGATATATAATTATATAACCCACCGATTATAACGAGCCCCGGATCCAACCTTTGCTATATTTCATAGGTTTTCAGTGTACACGGCCAGCCATAACCACTTGGTTCGCGTTTTGGATGCGGCGTTAATCGGGAGTTACATATATTACCAAACCATCTGATTATGGGTTGCCCCGAAATGAGTTTTTTCTAAAATCCTTCATGTAAGGGAATTTAAAATATACCATAATCGGTAGAGTTAACAACTTAACAACCTACCGATTATAAGGAGCCCCAGATCGAACCCTTGCCAAATTCCATAGGTTTTGAGTGTACAGAGCCAGGCATAACCATGTGGTTCGTGATTTGGATGTAGCCATAATCGTAAGCCAAATAGGTTCCCCAACCTATCGATTATAGGTTGCCCCAAAATGAGTTTTTTTCTAAAATCCTTATTGTGATGAATTTTGAAATCTACCATAATCGGTAGAGTTAACAACTTAAGAACCTACCGATTATAAGGAGCCCGAGATCGAACCCTTGCCAAATTCCATAGGTTTTGAGTGCAGGCGCCGGGCATGACCATGTGGTTCGTGATTTGGATGCGACCATAATCGGAAGGATAATAGGTTCCACAAACTACCGATTAATAGTTGCCCCAAAATGAGTTTTTCAAAAATCATTTTTTTTTTAAATTTTGAAATCTACCATAATCGGTAGATTTACTAACTTACATACCTACCGATTATTGGTTTTCCAAGATATCACCTATGTCAAATTAGCCGTTGCAGTTTAAACCAACTTTAAGAAATAGCCGTTGTAGTTTTTGGGAAAAAGAAAAAAAGTCGTTGGACCCTAAACCTATATAAAGAAATTCATATCTATCAACCCAATTGCACCAAACTCTTTCCTCTCCTGAGTTCTAATTTTGAAAACCAAAAACATGGATATTGCTTTTGCCGAAGAAGAAGATTGTGCTATTTATAGAGCGTGGGTTGTGGTAACTGCTCATGATCGTGTTCACAAGCTCCACAAACGGGAATCCGAAGAGCAGTTATGGAACCGTATTCTAATGGTATTTGAGGCGTTAGATGGTAATCGAATTCGAAGATCGTCCAATGACATTAAGATGAGAAAGGATGCGGTCGACAAGGAGATTGAAAAACTTGAAGATGAAGAACGATTTGTTAGGGACGCTTTTTCTTGGTGGACGTATGAAAAACGAGTAAGTATCTTTATAACTCCGACTCACATTAACATAAGTTAGTACTAACTTGTTACTCATTCGTAATTTCAGAGAAATCTTGTTGATCGTCGGTATATGGACCTCTACGGGAAACGATTTGAACATGAAGGATGTTACAAGATCAAGAGGGACAATTTCTGTGGTGTTTGGACGTTATGATCTTTTTTAATACTTTTATGGTCAATTAGGAATATGGATTTAGGTGCTTTTGACGAAATTGTAAGGTTAAGGTCGTTTGAACTTTATGTAATTGATGTAATCGGGGGATTATTAATACAACAACGTTCCGATTATAAATAAACGGAAGATTATTTTGTTAAACAAACTACCGATTAACTTATTCGGTTATATTATGTGTCAACTTTCGTTCTGATTATGGTGTTATTTGGTTCCAGGAAACATTGGTTATTTCACACAGAATAATCGAAAACCAACAAAAACTAAACCTACCGATTAACGATATTCGGTAGTCAAGGTGAAAAGATACCTTCCGATTACTGTGTTGTTTGGTTACAGAAACCATAGTTGTTTTTTGGTAGAATAATCGGAAATTAACAAAACCACAAACCTCCGATTAAAAATATTCGGAAGTCGAGGTGCTCAATTAATTTCCGATTATGGTGTTGTTTGGTTACAGAGAACAAAGTTTTTTTACATATAACAGTCGGAAGGAACATTACAAATAAACCTACCGATTATTGTTATTCGGAAGTGAAGGTGCACACTTGCCTTCCGATTGTGGTGTTGTTTGGATACAGAAGACAAGTTTTCTTTACACATGATAATCGGAGAGAAAAGTATATTAGCAATCCTTCAATTCTGACCAAATATTTTGCAAAATCCCCAGAATCGGTAGGTTAATAACGTATAACCGTACCGATTCTGACTAAAAAATGGAACATCCCCAGAATCGGTAGGTTAATATATAAACTTATCTTCCGATTGTGTTCCAAAATTCAACACTTTCATGTCTCTTCATGTGATTCGCTTGCGAGTCATAGTTAAATGCATAAAATGTGTAAAATAACTATTCTTAATCCATAAACATAACGTAACAACTAATATTCCGACACAAACTTTGAAAACGACATAATACGACATAATCCAACATAAACAAAGTTATCCATAAAGTTAACGAAAAACATCGAGAGTTTACAACATCGAAAGTTTACTTGTTCCTTTTTGCTTTGATTTTGCGACCTTTACCACACATACGACTTGGACCAAACATCATCATTGGTTTCATCAACTTGAGTGCTTGATGGCCCGAGTTCTTTTGTTCACCTTGGTTGTAGGTTTCTTTTGCAATTTTTCCCCGAACGAGATGCATACTCCTCATTGTCAACGTTATCAATCAGCTGTTGGTGCTTTTTTATCTTCTCAATTGAAACAGGGCTCTCCGGACTTTATACAATCGAGTGCACCATTTCGACAAACTCTTGAACCTGTTCATCTGTTTTAAAACATAGCATACCATCAAACGGTTATTACTCTATTTTGACTCATAATATTAAACTAAATTAACAAAACAATACGTACCAATCTATCAAAACCCGTTGAGGCTTCTCTTTGAGGATACTCTTGTACGAAGATGGCTTTGCTTTAAGATCACGGATTACACGAATATGAGAAACATTGCGGTACCAATCCATATAGTTGGGAGCATTTTCAAAACCTTGGTTGGCTGCCTTTCCTTGGTTGATCAAGTAATGTGCCCTTTCTATCCCAATAGAATTTACGGGATGGTGAACCCTTGTGAACCACCGTGATAGAATCTTTATCGGACTCGCGCAGTGCTCCGGATCCAAAGTGAAATTGCCATGGATTTCCTCCTTTGGTATACCTTGTATAAAACCGTGTTTTCGCATCACCCTTGAGGCATTGTACATCACATATCCTGTGGGGTGCCACAACGGTCCAAAATAAAGTGCCAAATCGGACCGACCCGCGATATGTCCAAGAGCTCGGTCTTCCTTGTATGGATCAAAGCATACGTCTTGGGCATTAAGTGAGTCAAAATCTCCCTCAAACGAATCAGTGATGCTCCTTCGTCCTAGAATGGTTGTCATCGAAGACGTACTTTCTTCCTATAGGGTCACCTTTGTCCCCACGCTTAGGGTTTTCAATGGCCAATCCCAAGATAGGGAAGTGGTCGTAGATCCAAGTCTATAATGTCATTTTTGCAAGTATTAGGAAATTGATTCTTCAATAGTATAAAAAAATAAAAAAATAACCAAGTATGTGGAGTTAATAAACAATCACACCTGTAGTGGACTCACGTTCCCGGCCACTTGGCTAATTCCAAGCCTCGACGCTTTTCTCAACTCTTCCATCAACCACGCAAGGCATGCCGTGCCCCAAGAGTACTCATGCACTTTATCGAGAGGATCCGAAGTTGTAAAAGGTTGGCGTTGACCCGATTGCCACTGGTATTGGGGAAAATGACACATCCCAATACACATAGGAGATATGCGGTGGTCGCGTGGTTGACTTGCTCGTCCGTTAAAGTTCCTTTCTCTTCTTTATCCTTGGTGCCCTTGAACATATCCACTGAGTACCCATGTTGAACTGTCTAGTTCTATACTTCATGCATCTTTTGAACTCAGTTGTTGATGTTTCTTCATCCCAACCCAAACACTTCTTAGTCAGATCATAAAGATTCCTCCATTCCAACTGCTTAGTGAACTCGGCCCTAACACCCTTGCCATGGACGGGGAGTTTAAGAATCTGCTCAACATCATCTGGGGTTATCGTCATCTCCCCAAACGGCATATAGAATATGTCGGTCTCAGGATAAAGTCTCTCCACAAACGCCGATATAGCCACCCGGTCATGTTCCAACATTGAGTTCCCAGTTGTTCATGACCAACCCATTTGAATTTGCAATAATGGTCTTGAACCTTTCACATTCACCCTCCAAAGGCCAATCTAGCATTTTTGTTGGTGCGGCGGTCGCTTTGAGTAAACGAACCGCATCGCAATGATACTATTAAACACATGACAAGTTAAAAAAAATAAAATTAGAATAACCTAAAAACTACAACCCTTAAAAGTATTACGTAGAAAAAACATAATAGGTTAATAAAATGGATACGATCATTACCTCGGTTTCATATATTTCTCGGCCCAAGATTCTTTATATCCAAATAACAATTGTCCTCCATCCTCGGCATCCCAAGGATTACACCTTACGGAATATCCTTCACCTTCAGTTCATCTCGGACAAGGTGTTTCGCTTTCTTTCGAGGAGGATTTTCTTTTCGGCTTGTCCTACTTCTTCGGGTGCTTCTAGTTCAATTTAAGGTTGTGATGGTGGAGCACTTGGTTGAACATCTTCTTGGATTGGTTGTGATTGAGAGGCACTTGGTTGAACACCTTCTTGGATTGGTTGTGATTGAGAGGCACTTGGTTGAACACACGATTGAACCGGTTCGATTGAGGGCACTAGGTTGAGCAGGCTTCTTGGCTTGCTTGTTGAGTTCCATCTTGAGCACTTGAAGCGGCGTTAGCGAGTCCTAGCTATCCTTGCACTAGTTTGTCGAGGTTCGACGCCTATCCTTCCTTGCACTAGCCGAGACAATTGCATCTTGGATGTTTTTACCTCGCCTATCCCTAAACAAAAAAAAAAAAAGTACTGTGAGGTTATGAAACTAAATATTCGGTTGGTTGATTTAACAAATTGCCTCCGATTAATCTCAATCGTAAGTATCAGTTCACCTAAAGCTACCGAACACGTATAATCGGAAACAAAATAAAATTTTTGGTGTTCGAATATGTTTATCTACAAACAATAATCGGAAGCTAAAGTTCAACATAACCCTCCGAATACAAATAGTCGAAAGGCATAAAAAAAAAGTCCACCTACCGAATGCATAACAATCGGAAGCCTCACAAAACTAATGTCTACCGAATATGCGTCACTTTGTGTCCAGAAACTACTCAAGTGGTTCAGTATAAACAATCGGAAAGAAATTACAAAATATATCACCAGATTATTGCGTCTCTAATACTTGTTCTTCCCTAGTATATTCGGAAGGAAAAATCACAATTAGCTTCCGATTATGATCGATTTAGGCCACAATAATGAAAAACATTATATAATCGGTAGGATACCTAAATTTTTACCACCCGAATATGACAAATTTTCTCGTGTAATGAAGAGTTCGACCACAATCGGAAGTTTATAACAATACCTAACCTACCGATTCTGGGTAATAACCGAAAACCCTAAAATAAATAAACATGGATTCGTCCAATTGAAGCAATATAAACCAAATTAATGGTAGAATCTTACCTAATCGGCGCCATTTGAAGTTGCCTGAGAGTTTGGCTATCAGTATCGCCTACATCAGGGACTTCATCGTCTTCGTGTTGTTCGGGTTCGTAAGTTAAAACCTCTTTATTACGGGCATGCAATCCAATATTCGGATCCTCACCGCGCACTACGTTTTTGGTTCGAGCTTTCTTACGTTCCGTTTCTTTCATCTTTATAGAGAATAATCGACGATGATTCGATTCGACGATGAACGATGTATAGCGAGGAGAGGGGAAGAGTTTTCCTCTCTGCAATCGGAAGGAAAGATGAGAAGAGGATTTGAAGTTGAAGTTGAAAAGAAAATTAAATGAATTTGAATTTAGGTCAACTTTGGTTTTATCTTTCAAACGGTTATTAATCGGTAGGTAATACCACCTAATTAGCTACCGATTGTTGAGTAACCCAAAATCGGTAGAAATGGTTACTTATAACCTACCGATTATTGGAAGCCCCAAATTGAGCATTGGACAAATTCCCTAGGTTTTGAGGGGTGCAGAGCCGACCATAACCATGTGGTTCGTGATTTGGATTTAGCCATAATCGGAAGACAAATAGGTTACCCAACCTCCCGATTATAGGTTGCCCCAAAATGAGTTTTTTCGAAAATCCTTCATTGCAGGGAAATTTGAAATCTACCATAATCGGTAGGAATTGTTACTTTTACCACCCGATTATGGGAAACCATAAATCGGTAGCTTACACATTTTTTTATTCGTTCGATTATATAGGAGCCCCAAATTTCACCATTGCAAAATTCAAAAGATTTCTTATTTCTATACTTTAACAATCGGTAGTCTCGTGAGGTTATTTCCCTTCCGATTGTTATAGAAGCCAGATGCGAGTTTGGCACAAAATCGATATTAATCGGTAGTATAATATAGTTACTAAGCTTCCGATTGCTTTATAATAATCGGGCACAAAATATCTTCCGATTATGTAAGGGCATTAACGTATTCTCCGCGTTTTTGGACATCCCTTAACGGTGTATATGGGTTGGGAATAAAAAAGTCGCCCCTAATTCTTTTGGGGTCGCCCCTAAAAATGCCAGGATAAAATAAGGAGCCCATACAAATCGGAATAGGCTTTTCAACCTCTAACCACACCAAATGAAACATAAGCAAAAGCAAAAGAAAACGCAAATTCGTAGAAATACAAGCAAGCATAGCAAAATTAAATGATAAACCTGTGACCCCCTCAAATAAATGGTGGCTTGGATCTGCTGATATTGGAAGACGTATTAACCTGTCTTGTGTAATTATAGTGACACGTCCGACTTCAATGGTTTTCGGGCTGCATAAGAAACACCTGCATTTTTATACAGACCCCAAAACTCTGGATTGAATCTCGCGTTTTCATTGTCGGGAGACAACTCTGCAACATTCACAGCTACTATAAACTAGTTACACAGATACTCTTATACTCTTGATTAATGAGAAACTATGAAAAATATATTATTGAAAGTGTTGTTCTTACACAAGCTATCATTAGCTATTAATACAGCCACATTGTAGTGTCATTACGAGACAATACGAGATGACTCACACACTCACAACACTAATATAAGTCAAGTCAACTAATGTTGACTTGACGGATACACATAATATCTAATACACCCCTCGAATCGTTAAGGATAGCTAAACAGTTTGAAACTATAAACAAAATGTGAAAAAAGTCAGAACAAAAGCAGCTGACAATTACCGACCAAAAATAGCCAGTTGATGAAGTACTAACCACTACTTGGAAAGAACAAGAATGAAGAAGCATCACAGTTGTAGAAGTACAAGAGCAGGCTGAAAAAGTATAGTTGTACAACACACTATGTAGAAGTAGAATCACCAGAAACAGAAGTATCACTTTTTGCAGAAGAAGGAAGCTGTAGAGTTGTACCCATTAAAAACTTCAATAACTTTGAAAAAGTAGGAAAGCAAAGTCCTTTTGTAAAAATATCTGTTATTTGATCTTCAGATGAGATATGTTGAAGCTTTAAAAATCCTTTCTCCACCAGCTCTCTTATAGTGTGATACTGAATTTCTATATGCTTTGTCCTGGCATGAAAAACATGATTAGAAGCCAAAGCCAATGCACTTGTATTATCACAGAGAAGTAATGTTGGTTTAGAGACAGTAATATGCAACTCTGACAAAAGATCAAATAACCACTTCAATTCAAACAGGCCACGAGATAAACACTTGTATTGAGCTTCATCCGAAGACTTTGAAAGCGTAGGTTGCTTCTTAGAAGACCAGAAATTAAATTTGAGCCCAAAAACAAAGATAAACCAGATGTAGACCTTCTTGTATCTGGACACCCCCGCCTAATCTGAATCAGATATGCTTTTAAATATGTGAAATTATCTTTTCTCAAAGTAATTCCTAAGCCAATTGTACCTTTTAAGTACCCAGGATTCTCTTAACTAACTGTAAATGCACATTTGTAGGTGAATGCATAAAATGAGACACATCATTCACACCAAAGCATATACGGTCTAGTAATAGTTAAATACGTAAACTTCCTACAAGTGTTCTATAACCCAGTGCATCTTGTAACTTAACACCATCATGAATTGATACTCTAGCTCCTTTAGTTACTGGAGTATCACAAGGCTTACTATCAAGCATATTAGCTTTGGATAACAGTTCTAAAGTATATTTCTTCTGTGTCAATATAATAGAATTGGAATCTCTAACTGCCTCAATTCCTAAAAAATAACTCAGATCACCCAGTTCTTTCATTGCAACCTCCTTCTTTAAAGAAACAATAAGTGTATCAATCAGCTTTGAAGAACTTCCAGTCAACAAAATTTCATCAACATATAATAATAAAACAAGTATTCCATGTGAAGAAGAAAAAAAAACATTGAATTATCAGATATTGTCTTCTTAAAGCCAAAAGTAAGACGAAAAGAACTGAATCTGTGAAACCAAGATCTAGGGGCTTGTTTCAAACCATAGAGACTCTTCTTAAGATGACAGACATAGTTAGATGGAAAATCAGGATTAATAAAACCTTGAGGCTGTGACATGTACACATCTTCATCCAAGTAGCCATGAAGAAAGGCATTACTTACATCCAATTGCCTTATTGACCAATTATTTGTAATAGCAATAGACAAAACAACTCTAACTGTAGTTGAATTGACTACAGGACTAAAGGTCTCATTATAGTCAATGCCATCTTGCTGATTATATCCCTTTGCTACCAATCTGGATTTAAACCTATCAATACTTCCATCTGACTTTTGCTTCACTCTATATACCCATTTAGATCCCAGAATATTCATATGAGGTTCAGGAGCCACATAATCCCAAGTATCATTATTTCTTAAAGTTACATACTCATATTTCATGGATACCTGCCATTTAGGATCATTCATAGCCTGCTTAAAGGTTTTTGGTTCAGAAACTGTAGTTAACAAAGAAAGAAAAGCAGAAGGAATAGGATATTTGGTTGAAACATGAGCAACATGATCTGGAAAAAGTTTTGGTTTAGATATTCCTTTTTGAGATCTAGTAATCATAGTTGTGGATGAAGAAACAGTATCAGAAATAGAAGGAGCTTGAATTGGTAATGAGGTATGAGAGATAACATTTTCTGAGGTAGAAGAAACATGATTTGGTGAAGTATTAGAATGTTCAAAACCAGTAAAATAAAATTTGGACTCATCAAAAATTACATTTCTAGAAATATAAGTTTTTCTAGTGAGAGGATTATAACACTTATAACCCTTATGAAAAGAGCTATATCCAAGAAAAACACATTTGATTGATTTGGGTGATAGCTTATCTGTTCTTAGATGAACCAAATGGATAACAGATAACACCAAAAATCTTCATAAAATAATAATCAGGAATAGTTCCAAACAAAACTTCAAATGGAGACTTGTAATGTAAAATTTTTGTGGGAGTCCTATTAATAAGATATGTGGCAGTTAAAAAGGCATCATACCACATTTCGTTAGGACAAGAGGCATTAAACAAAAGAGTAGTACCCATTTCGTAATATGTCTATGCTTCCTCTCGGCTAAACCATTTTGCTCGGGTGTTTTAGGACAATAAATCCTCACAAGAATGCCACTTTGCTCAAGTATGGTTTTGAATGGACCTTTAACCAACTCAGCAGTACCATCAACTTGAAAAGAAACAATTTTAGTAGAAAACTGATTTTGGTATAAGTTTTGAAATGAGTAAAACACTTAGAAGCATTCGACTTGGTTCCATTGGATAGATCCAATTGAACCTACTATAATCATCTATAAACACAATGTAGTATTTATAACCATTCAAAGAAGTGATTGTTGGACCCCAAACATCACAATGAATTAGAGATAAAGGTTTAGAGGCATGAGAATCAGACAAATGAAAAGGCAACCTTTTACTTTTTGCAAGTTGACATGGATCACACAAAGAAGTAGAAGGAGGAGTGGTTAAAACAATATGTTTGGAAGAATGTAATTTTTGAGTAATGCTATTTGATGGATGACCCAACCTACTATGCCAAACATTTGAAGGAGCAGAAATAGCAGCAGACAAGGCAAAACCAGAACTAAATGACAGACTAGAATGATGAATAGGATAAAGATTGTTAACTACAGTTCCTTTAGCAAGCATAGCATGAGTAGTGAGATCTCTTATTTCATAAGTGGTTGGAGTAAGTTTGAAGTAACAATGATTATTCCTTGTAAATCTAGCTATAAAAAGTAGATTATGCTTCATTTCTGGAACTAATAAGACTGTGTTTAACCTAAAACTAGTTTTAGGTGTTTGGATAGTAGATATTCCAGTAGAAGTAATAACAAGAGACTTACCATTGCCTACTTGTACATGATCCTTGCGCTTGTAATTAGAAGTTTGTTGAAGTAAGTTCTCATCACCCGTCATATGTGCAGTAGCACCAGAATCTGCAAGCCATTGTGGAGCTGTTGAAGTAGAAGCACAAGATGGAGGATAGTACCTAAAATGGCATCTACTAGCATAATGGCCCTTTTTTCTACAAATTTGACACTCAACTTGAGAATAATCCCTCCTGCCATTTCCATTATTTGTACCAACATCATAAGAATTATTAGGTCTAAAATTTCCATTTCCTGAAGTCTTGTTAAAATTTCCAGTGCCTGAGTTCTTGTTATTATAATTGTCATTCCCTGAACTCTTGCCAGAATTCTTATGCTTACTACTTCTATTACCAGAGCACATATTTCTTGAATAAAGACCATTTAGGATTTTGAGCATCAAAAGAAAAGTTTGTATCATGATTTTGATCAATGAGCCATTGCTCATGACTAAGCAACTGGGTTTTAACTCGCAAATGTAAAAGGAACTTCTATTTTGTGCGAAATCACAAAATTATCATACTCTCTCCCTAATCCATTCAATACATGCATAACCAAATCAGACTCTGATGTGGTTTTAATTGTTGTTGTAAAGTGGTAAGAAAGATGTCGTTCACTCAGACTTGTGAAGATTCAATTTTAGGTTCAAACTCAATAGAAAACTTACAAAGTTGTTATCAAGATTATAAAAGCAATCGAGACTCAGGATTCCACCATTGACCAATTAAGTGATTCAATCTAATCAATATTCATGAAATTCTTTGCGTTTGAAGTGATTCTAATTTATTGCCGCAAGTAGATTTTCGAAGTAACAATTGTAAACACTAAGCATGAAACATCAAAAGTATTAAACTAAGCATGCTCCATCAAAACGAATCACAATCATTCAATAAAAATCTGTTTCCAATATTAGTTCCATGCAGATAATCATAAAAAAAATTGCAAAAATTAATTAAAATAGAATTATACCACTTTTCATGGAACAATTGCTTCCTCCGTCGCCTCGGCTAAGGGGTTTAGCTCCTCATGTTATTCACGTGCTCAAAGTAGGTGTTCATAGCTCAAAAGTGTGAAAAACAAGAGAAAACTACTAAAGCAGCGACTTTGTAACAAATATAATTGTTACGAAGTCAACTGTTATGAGAGAAACCTTTAAATGAATCGTTGAACACTATCAATTGTTACAAGAATTGTGACAAAAAGGTATGGAATTTGAAACTAAAGGTCACGGTTTCTGCGACTTTCTTTTAGTGTTGTTTTCTGTTCTTCTTCCTCCTCTCGCCTGTGAGTTGTGAAATCGTCTCTGCACCTCCTCTGCTAGTACCCCTAGGTCTCGAACACCCTCTGTTGGACTCCTACCAACCTATATATACTCAATAGGTCAATCAAATCCCAATAAAATCTTCCCTGCCTTTCACCAAAAGTTACGGTTTTATTTCCTTTTTCTTCTCACGCGGTTTCTCTGACTCAGCCAAAACTCTCGCAAGAGATAGAAAGAAATCTCACAGAATCTATTCTCCTCCCTGTCTCACGTAACTTCCGAATTTAAAATAGAAAAATATTTGAGTATATACCTTTCCTTGTTTAGCCGGATTTCGATGATCAGCCCAATTTAAATGAATCCAGTACCCGTGATAGCTCTGTTCATCCCCGAAAGTCCACTCAATAAATTTGAGTGATTGAATCTCCATAGAAAATCTCAAACATCCAAACAAACCCGAGAGTATTTGTTTTTCTGTTTATCGAAAAAGTGATGATAAACCTCATTTTTCTCGTAACCAAATCCTTTACCAACCCCGTTTAATACTATTAGGCCAATATGAACCCAATCCAGCAAGAACGATCGATAAAAACTCCACCAATACTCGCCTGAAAAATCACGCAGAAAACTGATTTTCAAATTATTTTTTTCCCGTCAAAATCTGTGGAAGAAGAAGACTACCCCTTATCCGGACTAGGGGTGCGAATAGCATATGGTCACCCCTTATCAGTGATTGCCCCTTAGTAATTTGTGGGGTGTAAATAGCAACACTCCTGGGTGCCTTTATAACATTTTTTGGGTGCCTTCAACGCTTCTTCGGGGAGTCCAAAAACCACTTTTCGAGCCAATTTCTCCACAAAAGCTTATTTCACCAAAAGCACCTACAAAGACATAAAAAGCCATAATAAATACAAAATCGAGCACTAACAATATATACAATTGAACTATATCATACACAAAAATGTGTCTATCAAACACCCCCCAGTCCTCGAGCAAATTAAATCTAGAAAAATAAAATCCTAACTCACTGTCGCAGGCATCGTCGATTGCATTTAGCGTATGCAACAAGCCTTTAAACCGCTAGGTGGCCCTAGTGGCCGAGTTATAGTCTCGGGAGGGTTTACCAGGGATATACCCACAAAACCTTTACTCCGGACCCCTAACTATCTACGCAGAACTTTGGAAGGCATTAAAGAATCTCCTTGGTTGGTATACTTATTGATTACGGGAGGAAGTACCACGATGCGAAATTCCAATTCTTTGACACGAGTTTGCACTCAAGCATACTAAAATTCATATATAAGTGACAGAGCTCTACTCAGATAGTTTATGGACATCATAACCGGAGTCAACCAATCACATGGATAGATTAAGAGATGGATATAGAAAAACATAGATGGTTTTGATGTTGACTAAGGTGAACAATGTTTCTCATATCTGTCTGAAGGCCACTGCCAAAACGAACCTATCCTAATGGACTGAGATACTAGTCTGACTAATATCAACACACTGGCATATACAAGGGAACCAGTGGTCGATAATCCTAACTCTAGGTCAACACAACTGGCATATACAAGGGTTCCAGTGGTCGACTTTATTGAATTTATTCCGGTTGGTCTGATGGTCTGGTCTCATTTTTTTTTTCCAACTTTTTTTTTTTCGGTATCTCAATCTCTCTATTTCACCCCTAAAGGTGGTAACAACTTGAATCGTGAGCCCCACCTAATCACTTAGACAAACATATTTTAAAGAAAACAAAATAAAAATAGAAGTGAAAAGGATTCAACGAGATATGGCGAAACTACCATGTTTTTTCTTTAATTCTAACACCGAGCTCATGTCCTTTTATGAATAGACTCTTTAGATGTTTCCATCTAATCAGATTGGTTCCTCAACTCCTACAACTTTCCATCCACTTAGATTGGTTAGTGCCATCCTTAATAATCATAAATTTCTAGGCTCTGAAGTTTATTTATTGTAACAAAAAGGTAACAAAAGTTTCTACCCCACCCCCAAACTTAAATATAACATTGTCCTCAATGTTCTAAAGATAAAATTAAAAGCATGAACAAGGAGAAACTGTTACCATTTGAAGTAAAAGAGTTAAGGAAAGATATTACCGTGTCGCATGGATGTTGGGTTACCTCCCAAAAAGTGCTAAGTTTAAAGTCTTCAGCCAGACGTTAAATACCACAAATGGTTAATTACCTTTACAAATCATATATCAATAGTCGAAACAATTGTGGGTCAACCAAATCAAATAAAACTGCCACAATTATGAGACAACTGCACCAAATCAGAAAAATGAACATACACAGCACATCCTCATCCAAGGTTTCCTGCAAGACAACTGGGTTTTTCCGTGGTGCCCACTTGGGCTTCATATGAGTATCTTGATAAACAAATTTACCCAAATAACGAGTCTCAAATAGCTGGATTTCCTCCTGGATAGTATCGGTAGGATCGGGTTGTGGAGTCGGAAGAGACTCGAGTAATACCTCGTTACACACCGGGGCTCGAGTCCCAAGTTAGGGACTTCCAATGAGGATACTTGACAATCACTACCCCCAAACTTAGGTAATCACTACTCTCCGTAAGACCTTTAACTATAGCTTGAATTTAGGATCCTCGAGTATTTAAAATACTCAAAAGCTTTTTCTAATTCTCTACCCTCAAACTTAGGTTCATCATTACTCTTAGCAAGACCTAACACTATTGCCTTAATTTCTGGGTCTATAAAGTCCTTAAAATGTTCGAGAGATTCTTCTAGATCTAAAGTCTGTCCATCTATCTGACCTAAGAGAATTGTCTCATAAAATTAATCCAAAGAATCACCAAACAAATTGTCATCCCAATAGCCCGAACTAGATCATGAACTAAAGTGCCAATCATATTCACTTCCTCTAAATCATCAGAAGGTTGTCTAGTAACATTAAAGATATTTAGTTCAGTGGTCATATTACCAAAGGATAAGTTCATAAGTCCTGTCCTACAGTTGATAACAGCATTAGACGTGGCTAAAAATGGGCGACCTAAAATTACCAGTATTTGATTCTCTAGGTCAGGGACAGGTTGTGTATCTAGGACTACGAAATCCACAGGATAAATAAACTTGTCGACCTCAATAAGAACATCCTCTATCACACCACGAGGAATTTTAACAGACCTATCAGCTAACTGCAGTGTTATCTTGGTAGGTTTCAATTCACCAAGTCCTAGTTGTAAGTACACATGGTACGGAAGTAAGTTCACACTAGCTCCTAAGTCAAGTAAAGATTTCCCTACCCTGTGTTTTCCGATCGTTCAAGCAATCGTAGGGGCACCTGGGTCTTTATACTTAGGAGTTGTGTTGTTCGAATGATCGAACTTACATGACTAGCTAAAAAGGCTTTTTTAGGGACATTAAGCTTTCGCTTTCGCGTACACATATCTTTAAGGAATTCGGCATAATCCGGAAGTTGCCTAATTTCTTCTAATAACGGAAGGTTTATGGTAACTTTCTTAAAAACCTCCATTATGTCATTAAAGTTGGATTCACTCTTTGTTGGTACTAATAGCTGTGGAAATGGGGCTCTAGGCATAAAATATGGCATCTCAGGAACCGAATTGGCATCATCAGAGATTTTATCAGTCCCCTTAGTTGTGGATGGTCCTGAGGGGTGTTCTATAGTATGCTCACTGTCGAGCACGGTTACCTGATTGTCTACTACTCTACCACTCCTAATGGTTCTAATTGAATTCAACTGTTGTAATCTATTTCATGAACTCTTCTATGGTTTTGTTGTGTTTGACTAGTGTTGATGGTGGATTTTCGTTTAAGGTTAAATTTGTAAAAACCGGAAAAATCATGCGGCTGACATCTTGTAAAAGATAAAGCCATTTATAAGTGTTGGATACTCCGTAGGAGCTTTAATGTGTATTTCCTACGACTATGTCTAAACCGCAAGTGCACGGCGTCTATCGGAGACGCGGCAAGTACGGGGTCGATCCCACAGAAACTAGAGTGTGCTTAAAATGATCTAAAGGCTCTTACTTAAGCGATTCAAGGAGATGTAACAAAAGTCGGGGTTGTTTTTGTGGTTGTCGATGCGATCAATTATGTTTGTGACTCTAAACTAAGGCAATGATGGAGAATAAGTTGTAATTTGAGGTTTTTGTGGCACTAGGGTGATTAAACTCATCACTTAGTCCTATACTAAGGTATCCTAACTCAATTTATGTTCTTATCCTTCCTATGAAGGTCTCTAATGGAAATTTTACCAATTGATTTCACAGTTCATCCCTAGTATAGAGTGTCTTCTTACAAAGACACTCTATCACAAAGTCTGGAATTGTTCACCAATTGACTAATTAACCTAAGCAATACACATCAAGAACACCAATTGAATCATGAATCAACTCAACATAGAATTAAGGGTTTGTTTTACACCCTATTTGAATTACTTAGAACATCTTTGTAGAAATTAAAATAACTTTAATTTAAATTCTATCAAGTAAACCCTAAAATATGCTCGAAAAACTAAAACTAAAAACCGACTCCTTCTCTTACATCAAAAGTTCAATTTATAACTCACAAAATGTTTCTAGCTAACCACTACTCGACCCAAACCTCGTAGTCGACCTTGCCTTGCCTCCGAATCAACATGCAATGGAGTTGTTGGAAACCCTAACTCAATTTATCTTTAACCTAGCTTCTAGGTTGAAGAGAAGCTATGAAAAAGATAAATAAGAGAGAGAGTGGTGGGAGCGAGAGGCTAGAGGAGTTGTTGGTGATGACGAGGTGAGGAGATGGTGTTGATGATGGCTCTCCGCACGGCGTGGGAAGAAGGAGGTGGAGGTGAGGGTTTTGCAGAGAGCTCGTGGGAGAGGAAAGAGAAGGTGAGCAAGGGAAATGGTAGAGTCGAGTGGGGGTATAGGGGTATGGGTTGATTCGGTGTTGAGCGGGTGTAGCAATGGACGATGGGAATGACGGAGCGAGCGTCAGATCTAGGGGAAGAAATCTCAACGGCTCAGGATGGTAAGCGGTTTTGGCGTGATCTGGTGTTGCGCGGGAGCAGCGATCTTCGATGCACGTGGAAGCAGCGAGCGTAGGATGCGAATGAGTGAAATCTCAACGGTTGGGAGTGGACGGGCTCGGATCCGGGTCGCGGGTCGGGTCTAGCTCAAGCCCATGTCTTGTAGATGAGTTGCTACTTGTTGGGTTGCAACTGTTGCGCGCGGGCTTTGGCTTTCTCGCTCCATAGATGCTCGACTCACTTCTTCGCTCTTTGGGCTCCTCGGTTTCCGAGCTTTATTTATTACCTAAAAACACAAAGTTAATTAGTACAAATATTTATTCTTGAAAACAAAGAAAATACAGAATCTGGGATAATATCTGATTTATGAGCACAAAAGATGAGTAAAGTGCCAATAAAAAAGGTGTATAAATATGCAATATTTGGCACTCATCAAATACCCCCAAACCTGAATTTTACTTGTCCTCAAGTGAAACAGAAAATAAGAAATCCTAACTATACCCTCGTCGCAGTCTCTCGAATGCATTTAGCGTATGCACTAAGCCTTTAAACCCCTAGGTGTCCCTAGTGGACGAGTTGTAGTCTCGTGAGGGTTTACCAGAGGTGTACCCACAAAACCTTCTCCAACTTCCGAGTGTAAAAGAGTCTCTAGCATCCTAGAAGCTATGAGGACATAGAATTTCGCATGCTAGTAACATGAAGTTAGAACTACCAAAGAACGCCTTCTCATCCTTAAGTCGAGCGAGAAGTAACCATACCATATGAAAGAATTCGGATTCGATTGTGATCATAAGCCTCGACTTCGCCCTCTCCATTAGGGTTTTATGAAAATTGCACTCAAAAAGATCGCTTTTAGTCTCTCATGTGTGCAGGCAGGAATAAAGAGAGAAATCCCGCACACGTTGTAGGTAAGAAGGATAACCTTCCGAAATAAAACTGGAGACTCCACAAAAGTGTGGACAAAAGAATCTTTTTCTCGATGATCTCTAAGGAAGGAAATCAACCATTAGCAAGGGTGGGAGTACTCACTACCTTTTCACCCGATCGGCAATTAATATCACTCTCTCATAAGAACCATAGAAACGTCTTCACTCTTCGGTCTTCGGTCTTCAAATGTTGATGACTTAACTTCTAAACTTCACAAAACTTGACAATTTTTAACTTTTCTACTCAATTTCCTTGTTACTTGTAATTTTCTTCTTTACCATGGTGGTATCAAAACTAAGAAAATAAACTTTTTTTTTTTTTTTTTTTTTTTTTTTTTTTGAATCTCACTATATACATTAATTGAAAATAAAAACAATAAAACTACTAACTCCATGGATGAAGGACTATATCACATAATTTCCATAACTTGTATTGTCTTGATTTTACAAACTTCATTAATTCTCATCCTATTTTCTTTTCTTTTCTTTGTTGCACGTAACCTTGGACTATATCAACTTTTCTTCGAATATTCTCGATGTTGCTCCGCTTTGCCGACGATGATGTGTTTCTATGGAACTACCGATTGAGAGAGAGAGTGATGTTAACCTGCAAATCGATATTTAGAAGGAGTTTTCATCTTTAGACGTCACCTCATGATTGACGGAATTAGCACTCAAGAGATCAAAAAGTAGTGCTTTGAAAGTGGTGCGAAGTTGGGTAGCTCACCATTCCTACCCGAATTGACGTACGGTGACACACACTCTAAAAAGCTTTTCTAGAAAGTCACAAAGAGTGAAGGTCGGTACCTCGCTTGATGTAAAATGGGTAGTCTCCACTATGGTTGATCACAATTCTACTACCGAATATCTAAATAAAGCACCTAATTCGCCCTCCGCATGGTTAAATCCAACTTTAACGCTCTAATCAACTAAGGAACCCGGACACGTTCTCCAAGACTTCCAAGTTCTTGTTATTTCGGTCAGACTCTCTATGTAAACATAGCTAAAAGCATGCTAGTGACTCTAAAATCTCTAAAAGTTTGAGGTTTTTCATGCAAGTATTTACAAAGAGTTTTTTTTTTTTTAATTTAGAAAGAAAGACTAAAAACTCTATATGCAAATGTATGTACCCCAAACATAAATTAAACATTGTCCTCAATGTGTCAACTGATAATAAGAATTTAAAAAGTCACATACCGAGAGAACTATGTTAAATAAAGAAAAGGGAAGAGATTACTCTGGGATGTACAAGGGTGTTGCTAAACCATAGAAAGATGAATGCTTTGAAAGCAAACAATCACGAGCGCAAGACAAAAAGGTTGGTTAGCACACATCAAAATTATGCAAAAAGAAAAAGAAAAGGGAAAGACGATGGATTTTTAGTCCATAAGTATGTACACAAGTGAACTAGATCAGTCCACATAGATGGGGTCTTCCAAGTCAACGGTCTCAACTTCTGGTGGAAGATGCTCCAGAAATGGTTTCAATCTCTGACCATTGACTTTGAAAATGTTCTTGTTAGCTAGGTTTTCAACTTCTACCGCTCCATGGGGGAAAACGGTACGTACCACGAATGGTCCAGACCATCGGGAACGTAGCTTTCCTGGAAACAAATGCAACCTAGTGTTGTACAATAAAACTTTTTGACCTGGGGTGAAAGACTTGCGCAGAATGCGCTTATCGTGAAACACCTTCATTCTATGTTTGTACGTTTTGGCACTATCATATGCATCGTTTCTCAATTCTTCTAACTCATTGAGTTGAAGTTTCCTACGGGTACCAGCTTTATCAAGATCAAAATTCAACTTTTTCACAAACCCAAGATGCACGGTGTTCTAACTCAAATGTAGATGACATGCTTTTCCGTACACAAGTCTGTAAGGAGACATCCCAATGGGAGTCTTGTATGCGGTCCTATAGGCCGATAAAGCATCGTTTAGGCGCAAAGACCAATCTTTCCTAGAAGGATTGACGGTCTTCTCAAGAATATGCTTAATTTCCCTATTGGACACTTCCACTTGGCCACCGGGTTTGAGGATGGTAAGGTGTTGCGGCTTTGTGAGTGATTCCATACTTGCGCACTAGTGATTCAAAGGGTCTATTGCGTAAATGACTACCTCCATCAGCGATTATCGCTCTCGGGGTTCCAAAACGGGAGAAAATGTTCTCCTTAAGAAAGGAAAGAACAACTTTATGGTCGTTGGTTTTGGATGTAATGGCCTCTACCCACTTAGAGACATAATCGACAGCTACAAGGATGTACATCTTACCTTCAGAATTCGGAAATGGACCCATGAAATCAATGCCCCAAACATCAAACATCTCAAAAATCAATATGGGTTGTAAGGGCATCATGTTTCTCCTAGATATACTTCCTAATTTCTGGCATCGGTCACAAGCAACACAAAATGCATGGCAATCCTTAAACAGTGTTGGCCAATATAAACCGCTTTGCAAGATCTTTGCAGTTAGTTTTCTTGGCACTAAAGTGGCCTCCACATGCATGGTCATGACAGAAAGAGATGACGTCCCCTTTGTTCGTAACTGGGGACACATCTCCTAATGATTTGGTCTTGGCAAGACTTAAACAAATATGGGTCATCCCAAAGGAAATGTTTAACTTCACCAAGAACTTGGAACGGTCTTGTTTAGACTAATGCAAGGGCATCTACCTCGTAGCAAGGTAGTTGACAATATCGGCAAACCAAGGCATCTCGAACACAAGCATCAATTGCTCATCGTGGAATGATTCCCTAATTAACACAGACTCATCGAAGATTCAACATTCAACCTAGACAAGTGATCAAAGAACAACATTCTCTCGACCCTTTCTTATCTCGAATTTCGAGGTCAAACTCTTGTAGCAAGAGTATCCATCGAATTAGACGAGCCTTAGCATCTTTCTTAGACAAAAGATATCTCAATGCAAAGATGATCGTAATAAATGATGACCTTAGATCCTATCAAATAAGATCTAAACTTATCTAATGCAAACACAATAAACTAGCAACTCCTTCTCAAGAGTGGAATAATTCAATTGAGCATCATTAAGTGTTTTACTAGCATAGTAGATCACATAAGGGAGTTTGTCACTCGTTGGCCTAAAACAGCTCCTACAAAGATAGTCGACGCATCACACATAATCTCAAATGGTAATGACCAATCGGGGGTCGACTATAGGGCGGATGTAAGGAGAGCCTTGATTGCTCCCATGCTTCCTTACAAGCATCATCAAAGACAAATGCAACATCTTTTGCAAGAAGATTGCATAAAGGTCGTGAAATTTTACTAAAGTCTTTGATGAATCGGCGGTAAAAACCCGCATGGCCTAGAAATGATCTGATGTCTCACAGAACGAGGTTGAGGCAACTGTTGAATGAGATCTACCTTGGCTTTGTCTACTTCTATTCCTTTTTCCGAGATGATATGCCCTAGAACAATGCCTGAATTAACCATAAAATGGCATTTTTCCCAATTCAAAACCAAATTCTTCTCCTTACACCTAACTAGCACACATGTGAGGTGATGCAAACACTCATCAAATGAAGATCCAAACACATAAAAATCATCCATAAAAATCTCAAGGAACTTATCTACCATGTAGGAAAAAATGCTCATCATGCAACGTTGAAAAGTAGCGGGTGCATGGCACAAACCCAAAAGGCATACGATGATAAGAAAATGTTCCATAAGGACATGTAAATGTGGTCTTTTGTTGGTCTTCGGGTGCTATGTGAATTTGGTTGTAATTGAAATAGCTATCTAAGAAGTAGTAATACTTATGTTTGGCTAACCTTTCCAAGATTTGGTCAATGAAGGGAAGGGGAAAATGGTCTTTCTTGGTTACTGTGTTCAGTTTTCTATAATCAATACATACTCGCCATCCAGTGGTCACACGGGTGGGAAGGAGCTCATTCATCTCGTTTTGAACCACAGTAATGCCAGATTTCTTGGGTACTTGATAGGTGTAGAATACACCGTATTTACTATCTAGTAGTTTATGCTTTCTTTGCTATTTTTCGTGTAAATTATGTATTTTACGCTTGTTTTGAGTTTTATAGCTACTTTGGAGTCGCACGGAGGAAAAGAAGAAGAAATCACCCAATTTGAGCCAAAAGGGTAAAATTGTCATCTCACCAAGGAGGGAATACTATATGGAGCCCAGCCCAAGGATAAGGGGTGACTCAAATTACTGAAGGAGGGACAATAATAGATAAGGGGAGGTCAAAAGAAGGGAGTGAACTCTGACCCATACCCAAGCCCACATGTCTGATCCACCCATACCCATATCCAAGCCCATATCCTACCCTAAATCGAGAAAAGTCTCCCAATCATTCATTCCATTCTCTCTGAAATCAAGAGAAGAAGAAAAGCAGCCAGCATTCGCCGTATTTAATCTGGTCCGAGAGGTCTAGAGATAGGGATGAAGCCATGGGTTCGACTTGTTCGGGGGATTAAGAAGATCGAGAGCTCGAGAGATGAAGAAGTCACTGGAGATATTCATGGTGAGAAATGGGATTGAGAAATCGAGAGGGGTTTGATGCTATTATTGTTCTTGAGATAAAATTCGAGATCGATTGGAAAGAGAGGATGACCGAGATTTGCAGGAGGTGATGTTGATGGCTGCAATCGACTCGGGAAGAAGGAGATAGAGTTGCTTTACTGTGGTTTTGAGTATTTGAGAAGGGGCTTTGATGTTGAGTTGCAGTAGAAGATTGATAAACCAGGGAATTTGTGGTTGTTCGATGGAAAGGAAATGGTGGTGGCAGCTGTAACTGAGCTAGGGTTTGATATGAAGAACACAGATGAAGAGGAGCTCAGAGAGAGTAGATCGAGAGATGGAGGCAATAGAATCGGAGATTGAGTTCCAGCTGAAGAACAGAAGATGGGTCTGTTAATTGAAATGGGCTTTGTTCAATTGAGATAGGAGAGATCGAATTGAAGGGATTCTGCTGATGCTAAAGATGGGTTTGATTTGAAGGTTACAGATCGAGATGTTGCTTGCAATGAGCTTGGTAAGAAGCAACAGGATGGGTTCTTGTTGGTGGTTGGATTCAGGGGAGAACATTTGTTCATTGGGTCATCGATTTGGGAAATGAAGAACAAAGCAAAGAAGGCAATTGTGTTGAGTAAATTGAAGTAGATGTATGTTAGGTTTGTTACAGGCGTAAGAGAGGCCCGAAATTCGGGGTCGAAATCTCGATAACAATAGAAACTCCTGGTTTCTGACTGAGCGAGTTAACTCCGGCGATGACCGATTCAGCCAGATTCGGGGCCTAGGTCCTAACTCGGCTCGATGGACGAGTCACCACCTAGGAAGCCGACTTATAGCCGACTCTGTCTAGCCGACTCTTCCTTCCCTTGACCGTTGACTCCACGACCCACCGTTAAATTTGACTTTTGACCGTTAGTCCTAACGGTGGATCGACGGAATATTCCGTCGAATATTCACTTGTGGAGAAATTTCCAGGGCGCATGGTGACGTTTTCCTGGGCCAAATTCCGGCCACAATCCCAAGTTTTCCGGCGAGCAAAAAATTCGTAATTTTCTATGGACTTCTCTCATGGGTGTGAAGACTTGGGCTTGGAATTGGATGGAGAATTGGACTCAAATTTGGAAAGAGAAGGTGGAAGAGTTGAGAAAGCTTGGATTTGGAAATTGAGTTGCAAAAGGAAAAGGATTCTATTCCTTGGAAGATTTGGAGAATATTGAAGCCTATAAATAGAGAAGTTTTCTACAACTTCTAGACATCTCTCTACACATCTCTACACACACAATTCTTTTCTTTTCTTATTCTTTGTGTGAACTCTTTAAACATGAGTAGTTAATTTATTGATTGAGGATGAATTCCTAGTTCTTAATATGATTTAAGTTTTTGTTTTCAATTCTATCTTGAAGTTTTTCACATGATTATCGATTGTTTTTACTAATAGGAATGATCTTAAAGACATTCATGATTGATTGATAGATTGTTTAGAATGCATGCTAAATTGATTTGTTAGTTTAATCTAAAGCTAGTGAAAGTTAGGAGATAAGTAATCGTTTCTTGACTCTTTACATAAGTAGCAAACACGAGACCTTGCGGAGGGATTCCGTGGAGCAATTGTGTGTAGAAACAACGTTAGCAAGTGGACCTTGAGCGAAAGAGTCTAACTACTAATATCAACCTAAGAAATTCAAAAACTTAATGCATGAGCCAAGTTACATCTAGGTTGAGCTAATTCTAGGTGGCTTGGTGATTAGAATCCGATAAGTCGAGAACTTCCGTGTCCAGGTGATACAAGGGATTTTGGGGTTTAGCACTGAGCTAGCTGCTTTACCTACGGTTGGTGATAATCTGTGACTAATAACAAGTGGAAAAGAACATAACTTTAATCATTGTTTCGCAACGAAGAAGGATTCCTTGATCTTGTCTCTCTTATTGCTTTCAACTTTACCTTTTAATTGTTTTGTTTATTTTCTTTTGCTTTTTACATCCCCCTTTCGTGACAATTTTTACAACTAGAATCTCGTGCTCCTCGTGGGATCGACCTTGACTACCCTATATTACTTGTTAATTAGGTAGTAAAGTATTAATTAATTTGTTATGGTTACGACACGCATCAAATTTTGGCGCCGCTGCCGGGGAGCAGCGGATGATTTTAGTTGTTTTTATCTTTCTTTTTGCTTTATTCTTGCTTTGTTGGATTCTATTCCGTATCTAACTTGGTTTTTGAATCTTATTTCGTGTGCCGATTTTCCATGTATGGTGGACAAGAGCAAGCATATTACAACAATCAATACGGTTTTCAACCTCAACATTATGACAACTTCCAACCATCCTTAGGATACAATCAACACCAATATTTTGGCTATGATAAATTTTCTACAGAACCTTATGGATATTCTCATACATATCAACAACCTTATGACGGGTATGTAAGTGGACAATCACATGGATGGAAGGATAGTTGATATGTATGACAATTTGTTTTCTAGTAATGTGCGACAGAGAATTTGGAATATACTCCTCTTCATCGTGTTTTTCCTTCACTTTTTCCAAAAGAGGAGATTGTCTAACGGTGGAGCGTTGAACGGGAAACTTGCAACAAAAATTATACAAATTGGAAGATGATGGAGACTTAAGAGTTTGTCGAGAAATTAGTAGGACTATTCATATGGAACTTAAACGACGTCGGGATAAAGGTTATGAAACCGATGAAGATTCTTATTATGGTGAGTCCGAAAATGAAGATGATTGTGTTGAAAAGGACCAACCTTTGGAGACTTTTGATGACGCTAGTGTAGATTACTCGAGCCTTGATCTTAATAATGATCAATCACCTATTCAAAAGGAAGAGCTTGAGGAAGATGCATTTATTGCTTGGCAAAAATTTCTTAGGGAAAGATGGGAGTCCGCGGGAAGTGTATGAATGTTCCGACAATGAGGAAGTTATTCCAACTCCGGATCATAATAACGATCCTTCACCTATTCAAAAGGAGGAGATTGGGTGTGACTTACCTATTGTTATAAACGGTGTAACACCCGCACATGAAGATTTTACAATCTATACCGATGAGAATCATTTTAGTGAATGGCCCGATTCCGATGATGAGAATGTTGAAGAGATGATGCTAGAGGATGAAACCACATTCATTGATTTTGTGGAAGACCCAATTGAACTTGCTAATGATTTTGATGATGCCGAGACTTTGGTTAAGGTAGAAAACGACGAAGAATGGTTGCAAGGTTTAATAGAGGACCACAATGAACAAGAGGTAAGTGATTCACTTGAATTTTTTAAGGATGAAGAGGATTCTATAATACAAGAAATTGTGCAAGGTTTGTCTAACCCTTTGCCTATTGATTCTTCTCCTTCACCTCTTATTGGTTTGAATGTATGTGCTTCGAAAGTATTTTTGGATGATTTTGTTTCTAAATATCCACCATTGGAAACACTTGATGCTAACACTATGCAGGTTTGCCAAGAGGAATACATGGAAGTTCCCAAATTCTATGTTCTTTATACACTTCCGAGTGTGGACGAGAATAAGTGTGGGGGAAATTTCTATCGAGCGATAATTTCACTATTGTTTTCTTGTGCTAATATTTGTATGGAGTTATTGTTTGCAAAACAGGTATTATGGGTGGATCCTCAAATTTTCCGATTGTTAGTATATGGGGAATGAATCTTGCAAGAGCCAAGTCGGGCCGTCGACTTTAAAACAAGCGCTTAACTGGAGGCAACCCATCGGTTTTGTATTTCTTATCTTTTTGCTTTTTTGTTATTTCTTTTTCTTGTTTCTTATCATGTTAAAATTTCCCACCTTGACTTTACTAGAGGATTCAATTACATTGAGGACAATGTAAGGTTTAAGTGTGGGGGAGTGGTTAAGCATGTTTTTAAAACAAAAATTACAAAAAAATTAAAAATTTTGAAAAAAAAAAAAAAAAGTTTTACTTAAAAATTCCAACTTTTAAAGATTTTAGAGTCACTAGCATACTTCTAGGTATGTTTACATAGAGATTTTGACCGACATAATTGAACTTGGAAATGTTAGAGAACTACATTCGGATTTCTTGTTTATTAGAGTGTTAAATAATGGATTTAATCATGCCGGTGATGCGAATTTGGTGCAGGAGAAATGCGTTATTAGAGTTGCCGATCAATCATTAGTGGAGACTACCCGTATTCATATCATGTGAGGCACCGACCAGAAATTTTCCATCTACTAAAGAACTTCTTTTGAGTGTGTGTCACCATACGTTAATTAGGGTAGAATGGTGAGCTACCCAACCTCCCACCAATAGAAGCACTACTCTTGATCTCTTGAGTGCTAATTTTGTCAATCATGAGGGTGACGTCCATGGATGAAAGCTTCCTTCTTGTAGTTCGATTTGCGCTAGCACCATTCTCTCTCGCGACAACAACGGATCCATAGAAACACATTCATCATCAACAAGGAGCGACATCAAAATCTACAAGGAAAGTTGGAAAAGTTTAAGGTTTACAAAGCAACGGAACGAGAAAAAGAGCAAATTTCAAATTCAAGTAAAGCAACATACAAAAGAGCGGATTTTTACATATATGTTGAGGACTTACAATACAATGAGGTAATTTTATATCCAAGTATGAAGACTTATTCATGAAAGCGAAGAAAATTAAAAGGTGAGAATTTTTGAAGTTTATGATTTCAAGACGATACAAGTTGTGAAGAATCAAGCGGTAAAATACTTCTTCCACGGCCATGGTTTATTTTGTATTTAATTTCTCTTGTTTTGAAAATTTTTAAAAAAAAAAAAAAAAAAAAAAAAAAAAAAAAAAAAAAAATGAAAAAAAAAAAAAAAAAAGAAAAAAACAAGAGAAATATTTGTTTTGTTAATAAGCCGTGGGAAAGGAAAATATATAAGGAAGTTTCAAGCGACAAGGATTTTAAGGTAAAAAGAGTTACAAATTGTTAAGGATTTATGAAATTCAAGGGTTTATCATCAATAGTTGAAACCGAAGACGAAGAAGATCAAGCCGAGGAGCGGAAGACGTTTCTATTGGATGCCGTGAGAGTGGTGTTATCATAATTGGCGATCGGATGTGAAGGTGAGTAAGTAATCTCATCCTCGATAAAAATGGTTGATTTCCTTTCGTAGAGATCGTCAGAAAAATGGTTTTTCAAAATATTAAAAGATGTGGGTTTTCAAAATATTTTGAGTTATCCTTCCCACCATTCAACGTGTTGCAGATTTCTATCTTCATTCCTACCCGCACACATGTGAGAACCATAAAAAGCCGTCTTTTTGAGTGCAATTATCATAAAATCCTATTTGGTGAGGCGAAGTCGAGGCGAAATGCTTATTGATCGTTTCTCAAACACGCATTCTCTCATTATGGTGTGGTTATTTCTCACTCAACATTTAAGAATGAGAATATGTTCTTTAGTATTTCTAACTTCTTATTACTAGCATGCGTAAACTCTATGTCCTCATAACTCTTTGGATGCTTGTGACGCTTGAACGCTTTGAAGTTGTGAGTTTTTAGTTTGATTTGCTCGAGGACTAGCAAAGTCTAAGTGTGGGGGAATTTGTTAGGTGTAGAATACACCGTATTTACTATCTAGTAGTTTATGCTTTCTTTGCTATTTTTCGTAAATTATGTATTTTACGCTTGTTTTGAGTTTTATAGCTACTTTGGAGTCGCACGGAGGAAAAGAAGAAGAAATCACCCAATTTGAGCCAAAAGGGTAAAATTGTCATCTCACCAAGGAGGGAATACTATATGGAGCCCAGCCAAGGATAAGGGGTGACTCAAATTATCAAGGAGGGACAATAATAGATAAGGGGAGGTCAAAAGAAGGGAGTGAACTCTGACCCATACCCAAGCCCACATGTCTGATCCACCCATACCCATATCCAAGCCCACATCCGTACCCTATCCATACCCTGCTCCACGCCCGAATCCGCCCCATTTAACCCATCTTTCATATCCTACCCTAAATCGAGAAAAGTCTCCCAATCATTCATTCCATTCTCTCTGAAATCAAGAGAAGAAGAAAAGCAGCGCAGCTGCTGTAATTAATCTGTCCGAGAGGTCTAGAGATAGGGATGAAGCCATGGGTTCGACTTGTTCAGGGGATTAAGAAGATCGAGAGCTCAGAGATGAAGAAGCTGCTGGAGATATTCATGGTGAGAAATGGGATTGAGAAATCAGAGAGGGGTTTGATGCTATTATTGTTCTTGAGATAAAATTCGAGATCGATTGGAAGAGAGGATGACTGAGATTTGCAGGAGGTGATGTTGATGGCTGCAATCGACTCAGGGAAGAAGGAGATAGAGTTGCTGTTACAGGGTTTTGAGCAGAATTTGAGAAGGGGCTTTGATGTTGAGTTGCAGTAGAAGATTGATAAACCAGGGAATTTGTGGTTGTTCGATGGAAAGGAAATGGTGGTGGCAAACAGAATCGAGCTAGGGTTTGATATGAAGAACAAGATGAAGAGGAGCTCAGAGAGAGTAGATCGAGAGATGGAGGCAATAGAATCGGAGATTGAGTTCCAGCTGAAGAACAGAAGATGGGTCTGTTAATTGAAATGGGCTTTGTTCAATTGAGATAGGAGAGATCGAATTGAAGGGATTCTGCTGATGCTAAAGATGGGTTTGATTTGAAGGTTACAGGACTGAGATGTTGCTTGCAATGAGCTTGGTAAGAAGCAACAGGATGGGTTCTTGTTGGTGGTTCAGATTCAGGGAGAACATTTGTTGCTGTGGCTGTCGATTTGGGAAATGAAGAACAAAGCAGCAAGGCAGTGTGTTGAGTAAATTGAAGTAGATGTATGTTAGGTTTGTTACGGGGCGTAAGAGAGGCCTGAAATTGGCCTAGAAATCGATAAACAGTAGAAACTCTACGGTTTCTGTCACCGGCGAGTTAACCCGGCGATGATCGATTCAAAGTCAGATTCCCGGCTCAACTCATTTCGGTGACGAGTCACCACCTAGGAATCGACTTATACGACTGTCTACCGACTCTTCCTTCCTTGACCGTTGACCGACGACCCAACCGTTAAATTTGACTTTTGACCGTTAGTCCTAACGGTGGATGACGGAATATTCCGTCGAATATTCACTTGACGGAGAAATTTCCAGCGTAGAGGCGGTGACGTTTCCCGGCCAAATTCCGCCACAATCCCGCTTTTCCGGCGAGCAAAAAAAATTCCAGAATTTTCTATGGACTTCTCTCATGGGTGTGAAGACTTGGGCTTGGAATTGGATGGAGAATTGGACTCAAATTTGGAAAGAGAAGGTGGAAGAGTTGAGAAAAGCTTGGATTTGGAAATTGAGTTGCAAAAGGAAAAGGATTCTATTCCTTAGAAGATTTGGAGAATATTGAAGCCTATAAATAGAGAAGTTTTCTACAACTTCTACACCTCTCTACACATCTCTACACACACAATTCTTTTCTTTTCTTATTCTTTGTGTGAACTCTTTAAACATGAGTAGTTAATTTATTGATTGAGGATGAATTCCTAGTTCTTAATATGATTTAAGTTTTTGTTTTCAATTCTATCTTGAAGTTTTTCACATGATTATCGATTGTTTTTACTAATAGGAATGATCTTAAAGACATTCATGATTGATTGATAGATTGTTTAGAATGCATGCTAAATTGATTTGTTAGTTTAATCTAAAGCTAGTGAAAGTTAGGAGATAAGTAATCGTTTCTTGACTCTTTACATAAGTAGCAAACACGAGACCATGAGGGATTCCGTGGAGCAATTGTGTGTAGAAACAACGTTAGCAAGTGGACCTTGAGCTAAGAGTCTAACTACTAATATCAACCTAAGAAATTCAAAAAAACTTAATGCATGAGCCAAGTTACATCTAGGTTGAGCTAATTCTAGGTGGCTTGGTGATTAGAATCGGTAGTCGAGAACTTCCGTGTCTCGGTGATACAAGGGATTTAGGGGTTTAGCACCGAGCTAGCTCGCTTTACCTACGGTTGGTGATAATCTGTGACTAATAACAAGTGGAAAAGAACATAACTTTAATCATTGTTTCGCAAACGAAGAAGGATTCCTTGATCTTGTCTCTCTTATTGCTTTCAACTTTACCTTTTAATTGTTTTGTTTATTTTCTTTTGCTTTATACATCCCCTTTCGTGACAATTTTTACAACTAGAATCTCGTGCTCCTCGTGGGATCGACCTTGACTACCCTATATTACTTGTTAATTAGGTAGTAAAGTATTAATTAATTTGTTGTGGTTACGACACGCATCAGTACTACCTGAATGGGACTGACCCAGGTGGCTATCGGGACGGGGTAGATGATACCCGCGTCAAGCAGTTTCAGAATCTCACCCTTGACAACATCTCTCATGTTGGGGTTAAGTCTCCTTTGCATTTCCCTAGATGGTTTAGTGTTCTCCTCAAGGTTTATGTGGTGCATGCAAATTGTGGGACTTATACCCTTAAGATCGGAGATGGTCCAACCTAAGGCTCCTTTTATGCTCTTGAAGTACTTCTAAGAGTCTACTTTCTTTCGTTCGTGTCTAAACATGATGCAATAATCACGGGTAAAGTTTCGAAAGGACCTAAGAAAGCATACTTCAAGGTATCGAGGTAATGGTTTCAGTCAAGCTTAGGTGGTGTATCAAGAGGTGGGTCGGATAAGTATCGGAGAGAGTGGAAGTGGTTCACCGGAGGCTCGCCATTTAGCAATATCCATGGGGTGGGACCGATTCAAGCAAAGAGTTAATTTCACCAATGTACTTAGACTCAAAGAGATCTAAGTCAAAGTTATCTAAACAGGCTTGCAAAGGGTCCATTGACAAACGTCGGGCAACGAGTCTTGGATCGACTCTCGATTATGTTAATCTCATGCAAATCAAGTATCATCACAATCAATGGGTTGTTGACTAGCGTTAAAAACATTCAGCTCTACCGGTCATGTTACCAAAAGACAATTTCAACACACCATTACGACGGTTGATGATGGCATTGGACGTCGCCAGAAAGGACGTCCTAAGATCACAGAATGTGATTACTTGGGTCTTGCACGGGTTGAGTGTCTAAGACGATGAAGTCTACAGGAAAGAAGAATTTATCAACCTTGATTAACACATCTTCAACAATACCACGGGGATTCTCACGGATCTGTCCGCTAACCGTAGCGTAACAGGTGTGGGCTTCAGCTCCCAAGGCCCAATTGCACATACACGTAGTATGGCAATAGATTCACACGGCTCCTAAGTCTAGTAACGCCTTTTCGACCGTATGGTCGCCTATGTTGCATGTAATTGTTGGACTACGGGTCTCTAAACTTAGGTGGAATCTTATTTTGGATTATGGAGCTCACTTGCTCGGTGGAGAAAGGCACGTTTATGCACATGAAGCTTACGCTTTTGTGTGCAAAGGTCCTTCAAAAACTTAGCATAGGTGGGTATTTGTCTAATTGCTTCAAGAAATGGAATGTTTATGTTAACCCTCTTGAACATTTCCAAAATCTCATTGTAATGGTTACTTTCCATACATTTGCACCAACCGTTGTGGGAATGGAGCAACGGGAACATGACTCGGCAAAGGAACATTTATATTGGTAGGGCTCTTGGTCTTATCAACAAGGCTCAGATTCTATCTCTACATTAGATGTTTTCTGCGGTGTTGTGTGTACTTGGGAGTCTGATGTAGACTCGCTTGATGGTGGTACACCTACATGGTTCTCAACAATCCTACCACTACGGAGAGTGGTGATGGCATTCGCCTGACTATGTGAAGTTTCATTGCAGGTAGAGGAGCCTGCTTGAAACACAGTCTTTGGATTTTGTAGGGGTTGACTAGGGAACTTGCCTTTTCTCTCTCATTCAATGCATCACGTGATTTGACCCATCTTAAGTTCTAGACTTGTGAAACGTTGGTCGGTGGTTTTCTGCAGTTGGTCGGTGGTTGTCTCAAGTCTTGCAGAATTTTGGGTTAACATGACGACACGGTCCTCAAAGCTAGGCTTTTTCTCTGCGGCATGAGTGGTTGGCTGATTTTGAGGGTTTCTAGGATATGAGTATCCTTGATTGTTATTTGTTGGTCCCCTTGTACAGGTCCCTTGGACCATGAGAAGTTAGGGTGATTCCTCCACCCCTGGGTTGTAGGTTTGAGAATAAGGGTTGTTCTCTTGCCTATGGTATAATGCATTGGCTTGCTCGGCTTGGGACTCTTGAAATGCATGTAGACTGGACAGTTGTCCACTAAGTGGTCGAACTATGGCATGCGGCACAAGTGGCCATAGCAATTTGGTCACGGAGAGTAGGGGCATTAGATCTTACCTTCTTTTCCAACTCAAGCTCTTCTATCTTAGGGCCATTGCAGCCATTTTTGCCCTTCCCTCAAAGTCAGACTCGATTCTATGAACATTGTTTGTAGGGGTAGTCCGTTTGGTTCTCGGATGGACTCCCACCGTTGAGTCTTTTTCAGCGACTTCGATCAAGAAAGACCAACCATCATCGGCACTCTTCTCAATAAATGCACCATTGCACATTGACTCGATTTGTGGTTCGGTTCTAACATCTAGACCCTCATACAAGATTTGCACGAGTCTCCATTTTTCAAAACCATGGTGGGGACATTGGAGTAGTAATTCACTAAATCTCTCCAAGTACCTTGCTAGAGTTTCGTCTTCTAATTGCACAAAACCATTTAGACTTTGGCGAATTGCTTGTGATCTTATGGTTTGGGAAAAACTTTTGAAAAACTCCTTTGTGAGGTCATCCCGTGTTCTAATGGACTGTGGTTGTAGAGCATGTAGCCAAGACTTGGCTTTGTCTTTGAGAGAAAAAGGAAACAGTCTCAATTTGAGGGACTCCTCGACATTTGGTTAAAACGCGCAGAGTCCCACAAATATCCTCAAAGTCTCTCACGTGATGGTAGGGGTTTCATCATTGACCCTCTAAACACGGTAGATATGAATGGTGCTTGCCAGCTTCAAAGGCCCAAAGATCGTGCGAGGAATGATGCAAGAGGTCGGGTTGCCCTAGTTGGGTACATGTAGTCCTTGAGACTACGGGGTGGGTTTGGTTCATCACCCATGGTCTCGATTCGGATGGGCTTCACGATGAAATTGGGCTTTCGTTGAAGAACTAGGTATGCTAACGGTTTCGTCCAAGGATTCTAACTAATCGGTTTGTTTGGTCTCTAAAAGACACAATCATAGCCTAGCACGCGCTTTTAGCATGTTAACACACAATCAAGTTCAACACATAAAAGCAAAAACTCAAAAATAATTCACCAATAAAAGACTCAAGCCCAAAGGATGCCCTTTTCGATGTTGCAAGGCCCAGCTGGATAGGTTGATTCTAGCCCAAAAGGTATGATGTGGGCTCAGTTTTGTTTAAACCCAAAGAATCGAACTTATGTGGGGTGAAGGTTGGCTTTGTACAACCCAAATGATTGGGCTTAGCTGGATAGGTTCGCCCGGGTTTGTGGTGAGAGATCAGTGGAATGGCAAGCCCGTGAATTAGGTTTTAGCTTGCAAATCCGAAGGTTTTTCAGGCCTAGCGAATTGGGTTGAAGGCAAATTGCCGAGCCAGTTGTGTTGGTCTCGGGACCGAGTGATGTGGTTCTAGCTCGATTGATTTGGCACATGGTCTGTTGTGTGCGCAGAGTTTGTCACACACATTTGTCAGGTACACGGCTTTGGTTAGTGACTACACAAAGACAGGCAAAGAAGAAAAATTTGGTGAATTATGCACAAGGTAAAGGTTGTGCTCACTCAAAGGTGCAAAGCATGTGCCGGGGGGTGTGTGTTGTTGAAAAACAATCTAACTAATCACAAATATTGATACTTAACGGATCATTCACCCACCACATGTCACAAAATTTCGTGTCATGCATAAAAATCGGCAAAGAAATGAAGCTAACACGAGTTTGATGTAAACTAGCTCGATTGAGTTTGTGGCATCAACTCACTCAGATACCAAAAGTCTGAGTTGATGTCAAACTCAGAGCTCAGGGTTCACTGTAGTACACACAAGGGCTACGCAATACAGGCAAGGCAATACAGGCACACAGAATGCTTAGATGCTAAGTAACAATGTGCACAGGTTGCAATACCGCACAGTAATATGCTCAGTATATGGAGTCAAGCATGCATAAATTGCTCAATGGCTCACACTTGCAGCTTCTGTGGGGCTAGCAAGTTTGTAAGTATATCATGCATTCGGATTATCAAACATACACCATACAAAGAAAAGTTAGAAGCCAATACCACCGGATTCACTGGGTTTAGGCACTCCATGTGGCTCAAGTTGCCTTGTCTCCTCCAGCTGCTCACAGTACGTGACTCAAGAGAGAAGTCTCGAGATCTCAATGTTGACTGAGATCAAGGCACACTAAGGTGCCTGATAACAAAGATGTAAGCAAGTAAGAACACCGATAAAGCAAGTACGACAAGAAGCAAGGATGTGAAGTTGCAAAAAAAAAAAAAAATAAAATAAAATAGAAAAGTCTAAGCTAATTTACGCTATCAACGAGGGGGATAACAAGGATGATTTCAACACATATATACAAGTCTAAGCGAAAATCGAAAGTAAGTTAAAGAGCACAGGCACGCGCCAAGTTCCATTGAACGGCGCCAAAACTTGGTAGGAGCTTTAATGTGTATTTCCTACGACTATGTCTAAACCGTTAGTGCATGGGCGTCTATCGGAGACGGCAAGTACGGGTCGATCCCACAGAAACTAGAGTGTGCTTAAAATGATCTAAAGGCTCTTACTTAAGCGATTCAAGGAGATGTAACAAAAGTCGTGGTTGTTTTTGTGGTTGTCGATGCTTGACCGAATTATGTTTGTGACTCTAAACTAAGGCAATGATGGACAGAATAAGTTGTATGGTGAGGTTTTTTGTGGCACTAGGGTGATTAAACTCACCACTTAGTCCTATACTAAGGTATCCTAACTCAATTTATGTTCTTATCCTTCCTATGAAGGTCTCTAATGGAAATTTTACCAATTGATTTCACAATTCATCCCCTAGTATGAGTGTCTTCTTACAAAGACACTCTATCACAGGCTGAATTGTTCACCAATTGACTAATTAACCTAAGCAATACACATCAAGAACACCAATTGAATCATGAATCAACTCAACATAGAATTAAGGGTTTGTTTTACACCCTAGTCAATTACTTAGAACATCTTTGTAGAAATTAAAATAACTTTAATTTAAATTCTATCAAGTAAACCCTAAAATATGCTCTGAAAAACTAAAACTAAAAACTGACTCCTTCTCTTACATCAAAAGTTCAATTTATAACTCACAAAATGTTTCTAGCTAACCACTACTCTGACCCAAACCTGTAGTCGACCTTGCCTTGCCTCTGAATCGAACATGCAATGGAGTTGTTGGAAACCCTAACTCAATTTATCTTTAACCTAGCTTCTAGGTTGAAGAGAAGCTATGAAAAAAATAAATAAGAGAGAGAGTGGTGGAGCAGAGGCTAGAGGAGTTGTTGGTGATGACGAGGTGAGGAGATGGTGTTGATGATGGCTGCATGGGCGTGGGAAGAAGGAGGTGGAGGTGAGGGTTTTGCAAAGAGAGCTCGTGGGAGAGGAAAGAGAAGGTGAGCAAGGGAAATGGTAGAGTCGAGTGGGGGTATAGGGGTATGGGTTGATTCGGTGTTGAGCGGGTGTAGCAATGGACGATGGGAATGACGGAGCGAGCGTCGATCTAGGGAAGAAATCTCAACGGCTCGGGATGGTAAGCGGTTTTGGCGTGATCGGTGTTGCGCGGGAGCAGCTGATCTTCGATGCACGTGGAAGCAGACGAGCGTAGGATGCGAATGAGTGAAATCTCAACGGTTGGGAGTGGACGGGCTCGGATCCGGTCGCGGGTCGGGTCCAGCTCAAGCCCATGTCTTGTAGATGAGTTGCTACTTGTTGGGTTGCAACCGTTGCGCGCGGCTTTGGCTTTCACTCCATAGATGCTCGACTCCACTTCTTCGCTCTTTGGGCTCCTCGGTTCCGAGCTTTATTTATTACCTAAAAACACAAAGTTAATTAGT
Organism: Papaver armeniacum; assembly: GCA_023531295.1. Taxonomy (NCBI): domain Eukaryota; kingdom Viridiplantae; phylum Streptophyta; class Magnoliopsida; order Ranunculales; family Papaveraceae; genus Papaver; species Papaver armeniacum. The sequence continues at coordinate 81,881 of JAJJWW010004109.1, forward strand.
ACAAATATTTATTCTTGAAAACAAAGAAAATATTAACTGGGATAATATCGATTTATGAGCACAAAAGATGAGTAAAGTGCCAATAAAAAAGGTGTATAAATATGCAATATTTGGCACTCATCATACTCCCTCACTTAATTCACCAAGAATGGAGCATGTAGCAACAATCCCGTTCTGTGAATACATGAAATTCCTCCAGGTTGGAGCATGTAGCAACAATCCCTTCCTGTGAATTTCATATCAGCCTTGTATTTCCAAGACTCATTATCGGTGTGGCATGACGATCGAGTGTTACTCTTACAGAGTAACACGAACCTCCAAGCACTATAATGAAACCATGTACGAAATACCCGTACAAAGCCGACTCTCGGTGTGTTATACTAGTCCAAGCCCTCGGTGTGTTATACTAGCCTGATTGAGCCCCTCTCGGTGTGTTATACTAGCAGACAGCATCCTGACTGACCGTATCGGTCGGATATGATCTCGATTGCGATATCCAACTCCATAAGCATGATTGGATGACCCAGGATCAATTCCATCACCCCAAGCAGGTATGGAATACCCACGGCCGACCCCCGCATGGTCTGGTCATTGGCCTAGCCTGCCAAGAAACCGTTCATACCAATAATTATGGACGGGAAAACCCTAAATTAGGGTTTGCGGCATATTACATGTGTCGCAAAAGCGGTCTCAACCATCCATCTTCGCAGGTATAGATGGAGGGTGTAGATGTAGACTCAAAGGGCCCAGAGCATGTCAACACGATCACCGTGGGCCCGACTACACACTTGAACAATCGGTCAAGACCAACAATGTTTGGCCGTGACAAAATCATCACCCAAACAAGAGATGACGCACGGCTTGAAAGCCAAAATTAGGTTTCAAGTCATCACGCGCGTCCATCTTCTCCGGCACGAATGGAGGGTCACAGATTAGATTAACAAGGGCCGGTCATACCAAAGATGACCATCGTGGGCCCATCTACCTCCTCATGTGTTCGGCCAAGGCATATCATGCCTGGTCAATCCAAACGGCGTCCAAACTAGCATGGCGCGCCTCCCAAACCACGAGGCGATCTCGACCGCTCAACTTCACCGGATGATTTGAGTGGCTTAGATCACGTTTTCATGGGATAGTCGGGTATGGGTGTGAACACCAGCCTACCACCTACACGCTGGTATGATCGACCAAGACCCGACCAAGATGTGTCGTCTTGAAACGCGTGCCCGAACTAGGGATGTGACGCCGGTTTCCAACCCTTTTGCGGCATCAATATTTCCTGCCGCAAACCGATCTCAACCACTCAACTTTACTGGTTAAATTGAGTGGCCTAGATCGCGCCTTCATGGGACGGTGAGGTGTGGGCGTGTACACCGGCATGCCGTCTACACACATGCCCGGTCGGCTCTCTCCAAATCCCTTTCCATGCTTGGTTTCGACCAAGCTAAAGAGTGATGCTTGCGCGCACTCTTCAAAAACCTAATATCCATTAACGGTCCAGATGAGTGTCTCAAAGATCATCTCATCCGTTCAACTTCACCACTTGGTTATACAACCCAGTCGAGTTATTTGGTCGGTGAGGCGTCATTACCCATCACTTTACCACACCATAATGCAATACCGCATAAAATACACACGATACTTCACAAGTATCGACTTCCTCGAATAACACATTTATTCAATTCAAGATTACATGCTATCTTTCGTGGATCCACGATCCACACATTCCGGACATCAATCATGTCACAAACCGGGGATACATACTTGGAGTATTGGTCCAGCGGTTTACGGCGTGCGGCGTGCAACGCGCCATCACAAGAACGTGTCAGGAAGTCATGGACGGTTAGAGATGAACAGGAGAAGTGGGCAAGACCGGTCATGTGGCACCAACGTACAACTCCACTACTCCATCACTCCACTTCCTCTACTTCCCACGAGAAACGTGAATAAGGCTCAATGACTTGTATAAATAGGTTCTCCTCCTTATTTTAAACAACGAAAAAGAGACAAGGGAGAAACAACACAAGTTCAGACGAGACAGAAAACCAAGTGTTAATACAAAACGTATTCAAACACCCAGAGCTTGCTTGCATCAATCACAAGCCTGCTCACCTTTCTGTTACAAGTCATAAGCAAGCCAACACATTCACAATCTCAACACCTTCTTCGCTTCCCTCCCTAAGATCAACCCCATCTCTTTCACTTTGTGACCGAAACAAGTCTGGAACGGCCATTTCTTGGTTTGGCCGGACTTGCACAGATTGATCTCTCGAATCTACAAGCACTCACCGCGCAGTGCATTTGTTTAAAGTTTATATTCATTCCTCATCCACACCCAAAATTACCAAATTATACAGGGATAGTTTTCACCCATAAACAATTGGCGACCACAGTGGGAGATTGATCTCTCGGTTACAAGAATCGAATTCTCAATTCTTCGGTTTTTCTTCTCACGATGTATCCTCACCCGGAATCCGCGCGGTGGATCGGATATCATGGGAAGCATAGCTGGAATGTTGGAGGACGTCTTGGCAAATCAAACCGGGTATCACCGGAAGCGGTGAGCGAGACATTTCGCCTTTTGAATGATATAGCAGGCGCAACTACAAGAAGGGTCGATAGGCATCAACTCAGACAGTGCAAGAAACGTTGAATCCTCAGTCAGGAGTCACACCTTTACAAGTGGAGAAGCAAAAAGAGCACGCAATCGAAAACGAATCAAGAAAGATGGACAACATGGTCCCGACAGAGGAAAAGATTTGTCCGGAGTACTACAATGTCTGCCAGATAAAGAAAGGGAGCCTGCAGCCTATGGAGCCTCGCTAGAGGATTTATATCTCAAAACTCTTCCAGGCCCTAAGACTTGTCCAATCCGCGTCGACCTTCCAACCGATCGAAGAAATGCTTGAGGAAGGAGAAATCAATCGAAATACTGAGTACGAGAGGATGGGAACGTTCGATCCGGTCACTCAGCAGTGACATTACGACACCTTCCACATCCCTTTACCTAGGCAAGTGACCCGCAGATATGATGGCACTCACAAATCTTCCAACTTCATCTCCTGTTGCACATCAAAGCCACGGAGAGACATCACAACGTCCACTAACGCAGGAAAATCCAGACTCCAGGTACTTACATTTCCCCTTCCCAATGAAGAAGATTCTGGAGCTACTAGAGGCGTGGGTACGAAGTGGAGAGGTGGAACTACCCCCGGTATGGCGTCCGCCTACTGATCAAGAAGTAATGGACCCGAGGTACTATCATTTCCACCGGTTCCTCCATCACCCCACCAGTGAATGCAACGCTTTGAAGCGCATTGTTCAGGAGAAGCTTGGTCCAGAGCGATAACGCTGAGAGATTAGTGAGGAGGATTTTCTTAGAAAGGATACTCCGGTTCGATACAAGTGAGGCTTCGAAAGCAAGTAAGTTTTACTTGATCAACAATTTTACAAGAAAGATAGTTTATAATTCACTGGGACTTAACATCGCACGCGGAGAAAGAGGCTCAGTGATCAAACGCCATGTTTGTTTCTATTAGTACCTCCCTTTTACATAATGTTTGCAATTTCATGCGCAATCATTCATGACCAAGATGCAAATTTCATTTAACATAATCCCTTTCAAAAAGGTTGTCCACAAAACTATCCCAAAATAAACCAATTCAATTACCTATTAATTCAAAACCGGATGTCAAAGAAAATCCTCACTATAACTCAAAAAAGAAAAAAGCATCTAAAAGAAGAGGCAAGTATATACCACGAATACTTCAAGGAAAGTCCTTCAGCAACAAATCGTCCTTCTGGGCAAGAGAGACCTTTCATCCTTTGAAGCACAACCTGCTTGACTCAGTTCCTTAGACAACTTCGAACCTCTTCTTCCGGCGAGCAACACGGTCCGTGGAAGGGACTTCATCCTGTAATTTCGGGAGCTCCCGAATCTTGGAGAAACCTTTGAAGAACCAAGGAGCATTGAAGCCGCATCGCTGCAAACACGTCTCGATGGCACCTCCAATCTTCAATCATCTCCTCGGAAATTGTTCGACCAGTCTTGACGCTCATCCCATAGATGGAAACTAAAGCCTCTTGGACGCGGTTGAACAACGCAAGACGACTTTTGAGATTCGTGGTGGTAGCAATGTGACCGTGCTTCTCCCATATCCCTGTGTACAACTCTTTGAACTGAACCGACACGCTGAATCCACCAACCAACACATGGCCTGGATAAGGGATAATAAAAGGAGGATCGAACAAAGCCCTGTGCCGCATCACCGTGCAATTCACCAACCGCGGAGCCTTGTCGATTGCGGGAGGCCTTTCGGAAGGAGTCACCACAATATCCGTATTGACTGGGAACTGTTCGGGATGGATCTCAAGAGGAGCCGCCTCAACTATAGCAGAGCCTTGCCTCTATCATATTCCTTCCAGGCATCTATTTCGCTCTCGGGTGCTAATTTCCATCACGACCCGTCAACAAGATCACTAAGGGAAGCGCCTTGTTCAACCGAGCTTGCATCATCTGTCATGGTCGAGAAAAATGAGCGGTTTCGCCAGACTTCTCAAGATGAAGATCGGATCATGGAGACTTCTCAAAGATGAAGACAAGCATTACCAGCTTTCTCATTTTGAATACGCGCCAACCTTGTGAAGACATTCTCTTTCGAAATTCCCTGGTTTCAAGGAAGGATCGTTTTAGAAGAATTTACACTAGAGAAATGAAAGAACCGAGGGGAAAAGATTTAAATACTCCGCATATTGGAGGAATTAAGGATTACGGTTGCATGCTTGCCTCTTAGGTCTCTCTCCTACTTGGGGACTGCAATCCTCAGCCGTCCGTTTGGCTGGAAGTGGCTTCAACCGGAAACGCTTCGTCAAGACGTCAGAAGATGGTTCACCACGGGGATCTGTCACAACACTCTCCGAAAATTTCTGGAAAACCAACAGTTATCTCCTCCAAAATTCCTTATACTTATCGGTTACCACTGAGTTTCTCCCAATAGGCCAGAAGGGAAGACTATGCGGCACAAAAATATATCAGCATCAAAGATAACCCTGGAGCAGTTCTTTCAAAACCTCCGAAGGGCTTAACAAAGGGAACGCCTGGTCAAATCCCATTTGGCGAGCAGCCACTGTCGATGTTATACTGAGTCACGGTAAGAACTTCATTGAATAGAGACGGGACATATCCTGGAATGCAGGTGTGCGGAGTAAATAAGTTCTCCAGATTTCATAGTTTCGACATCAGACGCAACATACGCATCAGACCGTCGTAAGCGATAGCAAAAATCTTTGGCTGGACAATGGAATGGTGGACCGGCCCCCATGGACGGAAATCTACGAAAGACACGTTGTCAAATACGTCCACAAGTTTTGCGCCGCCTTTGGGACGCCTTTTATTCCAACGGAGTATTCTCGAGCCACCATACAAGTTATTGAGCGAATTTCCAAGAGTAGGAGCGTAACTTTTGAAGTGTTCCCATAAGAACGCCTGAAGAAAAGCGAAGTGAATGTGCGACTCCACCTTCTTGTACCCGTTAGAAGCATGCATGTCCATTGCTAAAGCGTCCAAATGAGAATACAGTGATCCAAGGAACAATGAGCCCAGAGGAAGAACTTCACCCTTCGCCGACCTTTATAGCAATCTTAACAAGGTCACTTCTAATGGTCTTCTTTCCAGAACCATCATCGAATATATCTCTCGGATAACCATAAAGACAGAACGCAATCACGCCGAGCTCATTTTCCAGCTCTTGATCCGGCCGGGTCTACGGAGACCACTCCGACACCCACCAGTGTAAAAGCACCACGCATCCTTTTTCTCCTCCTTGTCCAGGCTGTCGAATTCCGCCACTTTTTGAAGTATAGCACCATAGTTACTTTGTTCCATATCAGAGAACTCGTAAGAGAGACTTCCAGCAACAGGCAGGTTCATTAATGCAGCCACACTCTCCAAAGTAATAGTCATCTCTCCCCATCTAGATATGGTCGTGTGAGTAGAAATACGCCACCGAGAAATGAAGGTAATCAAACCCGCGATGTCTTTCCTAATTTCGAGAGTAGCAGATGCCATGACCGCATTGAGGACCTGCGCTTTGGTCAAATTGTCCTTAATGCCTTTATTACTCAACATGCGTCTCATCCATCCTTCGTAAGAACCCAGTGGAGTATGGCAAGTCTTGAAGTCAATAGGAGAAGGCGGATATTCATTTCTCTGGAGACAAAATCTCATCACAAGTGCTGAAGAAGAAAATGGATCAGCCTCCATGTTTTCTGAATTAGAAATCAAGACTATCTTATGAGAAGGATGCCTTCTGGTGTTTGGAAAAGGCAAGGTGAACAACTCATCATCAATGTTCGGCATATCTTTGAAGCTGTCAACACTTCCTGACTTGGTACCAACATTATCTCCAGAAGACATCTCGACAGGAATTCTTTTCTTCATTCCATAATGAAATAAAAGACAGGAGTTAGAACTTGTATGAAAGCACAAGAGAGATGTAGTCGACACACGAAGACGCAACTCACATCGGAGCACACAAAACCGGTCCAAACACGGCTTAAGTTCGGTACAAGTTTGATCAGTACAAGTTTCACTGTATTGATTTCAAGTCGTGTGCAAGTTTGATTCTGTACAAGTTTTGATCTCGGTATTGATTTCAAGTCGGGTACAAGTTTCGGTCCGCATAACTTTCATCTGTATTGGTTTCAAGTCCGTACAAGTTTCAAGTTCGGTGTAAATCTCATCAAGCATATATGAGTAAGACCCACGTTCCGGCATACACGGCGGGCCCATCGTTCATTCTCACGCATCATAACACGATTTTCTTTATTCATGGGAATCGTGTATGCGAGATTTCAAGCCAAGTTTTTCCTTTTCAAGATACAACCTAAGAGCTAGGTTTTGCATGTAATGGTTGAGAGACTAAGCATATGCGCATCTTACCAAAGGTGTTTACCTAGCAAGCTAAAAAAAAAAAAAAAATGCGAAACTTACCTTGGACGGCGGGCAACGAGCTCCGGCGGACGGGACGAGCTTCCAGCTCACCAGACAAAGAAAAGAAGAACGGAATCGGCGGTCGGCGGCAAGCAAGGTTGCGGACGAGAGCTGCTTCACAAAAAAAAAAAATTCGTGAGAAAAAGAAAGGGAGCTTGGTCTCTTTTATAGACAAAAATTAGAAGAATCCCAATAGAAGAAGGATTCCTCTCTTGTTTGGTTTCCTCTTTTGATTCAAGTACCCAAAGAAAGAAACCGCCCCACCAAGGATTCCATACAAGCGTGACTACAAGTGGGAAACTAGCGGTCGGCCAAAACTCTTAGGATAAACTCCTTTTATCCTGTCTTTCTCACATATGTATGTCACCATCTCATGCCTACCACACAATAGTGTAACCATTATGTGCTAGGCGGGGGACTTAATGTTGATGGTGGATTTTCGTTTAAGGTTAAATTTATAAAAGCTAGGAAAAATCATGCGTGACATCTTTTAAAAGATAAAGCCATTTATAAGTGTTGGATACTCCCTCACTTAATTCACCAAGAATGGAGCATGTAGCAACAATCCCGTTCGTGAATACATGAAATTCCTCCGGGTTGGAGCATGTAGCAACAATCCCTTCCTCGTGAATTTCATATCGGCCTTGTATTTCCAAGACTCATTATCGGTGTGGCATGACGATCGAGTGTTACTCTTACAGAGTAACACGAACCTCCAAGCACTATAATGAAACCATGTACGAAATACCCGTACAGGCTGATTCTCGGTGTGTTATACTAGCCCGAGCCCCTCTCGGTGTGTTATACTAGCCCGATTGAGCCCCTCTTGGTGTGTTATACTAGCCCGATTGAGCATCCGGACTGATACAGTCAGTCCGGATATGATCTGATCGCAGTCATCCAACTCCATAAGCATGATTGGATGACCCCAGATCAATTCCATCACCCCCAAGCAGGTATGGAATACCCACGGCCGACCCCGCATGGTCGGTCATTGGCCTAGCCTGTCGTTCATACCAAGCATTATGGACGGAAAACCCTAAATTAGGGTTTGCGGCATATTACATGTGTCGCAAAACAGTCTCAACCATCCATCTTCGCAGGTATAGATGGAGGGTGTAGATGTAGACTCAAAGGGCCCAAGCGCATGTCATCACGTTCACCGTGGCCCGCCTACACACTTGACCAATCGGTCAAGACCAACAATGTTTGGCCGTGACAAAATCATCACCCAAACAAGAGATAACGCACGGCTTGAAAGCCAAAATTAGGTTTCAAGTCATCACGCGCGTCCATCTTCTCCGTTACGAATGGAGGGTCACATATTAGATTAAACAAGGGCGGTCATACCAAAGATGACCACCGTGGGCCCATCTACCTCCTCATGTGTTCGGCCAAGGCATATCATGCCTGGTCAATCCAAAACGTGCGTCCAAACTAGCATGGCCGCGCCTCCCAAACCACGAACCGATCTCGACCGCTCAACTTCACTGGGATGATTTGAGTGGCTTAGATCACGTTTTCATGGGATAGTCGTGTATGGGTGTGAACACCAGCCTACCACCTACACGCTGGTATGATCGACCAAGACCGACCAAGATGTGTCGTCTTGAAACGCGTGCCCGAACTAGGGATGTCACACGGTTTCCAACCCTTTTGCGGCATCAATTTCTCTCGCAAACCGATCTCAACCACTCAACTTTAGAGGTTAAATTGAGTGGCCTAGATCGGCCTTCATGGGACAGTGAGGTATGGGCGTGAACACCGGCATGTCGTCACACACATGCCCGGTCCAAGTCCTCTCCAAATCCCTTTCCATGCTTGGTTTCGACCAAGCTAAAGAGTGATGCTTGCGCACCTCTTCAAAAACCCTAATATTCATTAACGATCGCAGGATGAGTGTCTCAAAGATCATCTCATCCGTTCGACTTCACCCACCGGCTTGGTTATACAACCCTGGTCAAGAGTTATTTGGTCAGTGAGCGTCATTACCCATCACTTTACCACACCATAATGCAGTACCTGCATAAAATACACACGATACTTCACAAGTATCGACTTTCTGAATAACACAGTTACTCAATTCAACATTACATGCTATCTTTCGTGGATCCACGATCCACACATTCCAGACATCAATCATGTCACAAACGGGGATACATACGGGGTATTGGTCTCGGCGGTTTTTTACGTGCGGCGTGCAACGCGCCATCACAAGAACGTGTCGGAAGTCATGGACGGTTAGAGATGAACAGGAGAAGTGGGCAAGACTGGTCGTGTGACACCGACGCACAACTCCACTACTCCATCATTCCACTTCCTCCACTTCCCACGAGAGACGTGAATAAGGCTCAATGACTTGTATAAATAGGTTCTCCTCCTTATTTTCAACAACAGGAGAAAAATAGGAGACAAGAGAGAACAACAACACAAGTTCAGACGAGACAGAAAAACCAAGTGTTAATACAAATCGTATTCAAACACCCAGAGCCTGCTTACATCAATCGTGAGCTTGCTCATCTTTCATTACAAGTCATAAGCAAGCCAACACCTTCTTCGCTTCCCTCCCTAAGATCAACCCCATCTCCTTCACTTTGTGACCGAAACAAGTCTGGAACGGACATTTCTTGGTTTAGGCCAGGACTTGCAGATTGATCTCTCGAATCTACAAGCACTCACCGCGCTGATGCATTTGTTTAAGGTTTAGATTCATTCCTCATCCACACCCCAAATTACCAAATTATACAGGAATAGTTTTCACCCATAAACAACTAGGGAACCTACCCTTTTCTCTCAAAGATTCATTTATCGACTAACTTTGGTCTTTTAACTCGGAAATAGCTTGAGAATTAGCTTTGGCTTATATTTTTACTTTCTTCTATGCCATGTGAAAGCGTTTGGTGAATCTTATCGGTGTTTCGAATAAACTAGATGAGAGTTTCTTCTAGACTTTAAATTTTCTTATCGGACCGATTCTCAAACCGAGATGGTCCCTGAAAGATTCTTAGTATAGCCACCTGGGAGAACATTAGAATTACTAAACTGACCTTGACTCTGGCCCTTAGACCACGAAAGGTTCGGATGGTTTCTCCAACCAGGGTTATAAGTTTCTGAATATGGATCGAACTTCTGAGAGTTATCGAATCTAGTGTTATTGTAAAGAGCATTGTCTTTCTCTTCCATAGTATGGCCTTCCCAAAAAGGCTCCACACGACTACTAGTGTGACCCAATTCTAAAGCTTCAAACCTTTTAGCTATTGCTGCAATTTTGGCATCCGATTCATAGCCTCCTTCTACCCTATTAACGTTTCCTCTTGCCTAGAAGAATTGTTTTACGGGGTATCCTACTATTTTCCCATTATTCGGTCTTTTCTACGATTTCATTCAAGAATGTCATCGCCGCATCAAATTTGGTTTTCAAACCCACCTATACACATAGCTTCCACTATGGTTGTAATGGAATAATCTAAACCCTCATAAAGGATCCGAACTAACCTAACCTTTTTCTAAACCATGATGAGGACATTGGGATAATAGATCATTGAACCTTTCCAAATACCTATACAAAGATTCTCCCTCTGTTGAGAAAACGTGCGGATTTGCGTCCTAATAGACGATGTTTTGTGCCTAGGGAAAAACTTGTTCAAAAAGGCAGATGTAAGTTGTTCATATGTTTTGACCCAGGAAGCCAAACTATATAGCCACGATTTGGCTTTATCTTTCGGGGAAAAAGGGAATAACCTAAGTTTGAGCATCATCATCAAGATCTCTAATTTTTAGGGTGCTACAAATTTCTTCAAAATCCCTAAGATGGAAATAGGGTTTTCATTTTCTTTCCCTAAAAAGATTAGGAGCATCTGTAAGGTCCCATGTTTTAGTTCATAATTTGCTTCCGTTTCGCCTAACCGGATACGAGGGACGAGTAGTCCTAGTCGGGTTCAACAAAGCTTTCAAAGTTGCAATTTTCGGCACTAACGGAATATTAGGGATTGTCTCCTCAAACGGACGTTCAAAAACCGGACTCTTCAAAAATCGTACTTTCTAAATTGAGGTAATCGAGACGCTTAGAACTACTAGGTTTCTCTTTAACAAATCTACCTAGGGCGTCTCTTTTACGTTCCAAGAATGCAAAAGAATAAGGAAGGGGATTCTATACAATCACAAAACAAGGCTGACTCAACCAAATCAAACCTATTGATTTCTAGCAAACAAAAAGCATGATGGATCCACTTAGATTGTTTCTAGACCAGCTTCTAATCATTCGAAAAGGAATTCGTTACAATTTAAGCAAACCCCTCTGGAATCAATCCGAGTCAAAGTAAGTTGAATAGGCGAGGAAGCTCGGTGAAGCTTTGATACCCAAGGCCTCATAGGAATTACAATGCGGCGCAGATCATGCATTCAACTCACGTAAAACCATCATGAACTTTGAAGTATGCTTAAAAGAGTAACCAATATTTTTCGAATGACTTTCCTATTAAGCTCGTTACCCTATCGGTCTTGTTCTAGTCAAAATTTTAAGGCTTAGGTTCGCGTAGGTTATGTGTTCCTAAGGCGGGCAAGAAGAGAACGGTGATGAAATCGAACCCTTATCTTGTATGTCCAGGCCTTGCCCTTTACTAGAAAATTAAAGCGATCGTATTCAAGTCCTCAAGATATATGCAAACGAAAGAGTCCAAGTAACTCGGCGACAGGGATTCGCGAGTCTTGGAATCTTACCTCCGTTCCATACTGGGATGAATCGGTTGTAGTCGACTCGGCCACCGACTCCTATGTCGATTGTACGAACCCAAGGTGCAGAGACAATATCGTAATTGTCCTCCTTCTCTGCAAACAATTTATATTTAAGACTACCCTTCTGTAGGGTTTAAAAAATAATGTCCAAAGTCCCAAAAATGTCCAAAAATTACAAAAAAAATTACAAAAAAATTTATAAACCCTAATACAGTTTTCGAAAAAAAATAATAATAAAAAAAAAAAAATTCTTTGTCTCTTCCTCGTTTCTTTTCGCTTTGTCTTTGACTCCAAGTCTTTAGTTAATCACCAATATCTTTGGCTCAGCTTTCTTTTCGATCCAATATCCAAACCTGTAATCAAAACACAAATACCCAAGAAAACGTAAAATAGAACAAAAGAATAAAAATCACTAAAAACCTAAAAACAAGTCCGCGTCGACGGCGCCAAAAATTGATGTGGTTTTAATTGTTGTTGTAAAGTGGTAAGAAAGATGTCGTTCACTCAGACTTGTGAAGATTCAATTTTAGGTTCAAACTCAATAGAAAACTTACAAAGTTGTTATCAAGATTATAAAAAGCACCGAGACTCAGGATTCCACCATTGACCAATTAAGTGATTCAATTTAATCAATATTCATGCAATTCTTTGCGTTTGAAGTGATTCTAATTTATTGCCTCAAGTAGATTTTCGAAGTAACAATTGTAAACACTAAGCATGAAACATCAAAAGTCTTAAACTAAGCATGCTCCATCAAAACGAATCACAATCATTCAATAAAAATTTGTTTCCAATATTAGTTCCATGCAAATAATCATAAAAGAAATTGCAAAAATTAATTAAACTAGAAATATACCACTTTTCATGGAACAATGGCTTCCCCCGTCGCCTCGGCTAAGGGGTTTAGCTCCTCATGTTATTCACGTGCTCAAAGTAGGTGTTCATAGCTCAAAAGTGTGAAAAACAAGATAAAACTACTAAAGCAGCGACTTTGTAATGAGATATAATTATTACGAAGTCTTTATTACTGAAGAAACCTTTAACAGAACTGTTGCGAACACTATCAATTGTTACAAGAATTGTGACAAAAAGGTATGGAATTTGAAACTAAAGGTCACGGTTTCTGCGACTTTCTTTTAGTGTTGTTTTCTGTTCTTCTTCCTCCTCTCGCCTGTGAGTTGTGAAATCGTCTCTCGCACCTCCTCTCGCTAGCACCCCTAGGTCTCGAACACCCTCTCGTTGGACTCCTACCAACCTATATATACTCAATAGGTCAATCAAATCCCGATGAAATCTTCCCTGCCTTTCACCAAAAGTTACGGTTTTATTTCCTTTTTCTTCTCACGCGGTTTCTCTGACTCAGCCAAAACTCTCGCAAGAGATAGAAAGAAATCTCACAGAATCTATTCTCCTCACTGTCTCACGTAACTTCCGAATTTAAAACAGAAAAATATCCGAGTATATACCTTTCCTTGTTTAGCCGGATTTCGATGATACATCCCAATTTAAATGAATCCAGTACCCGTGATAGCTCTGTTCATCCCTGAAAGTCCAGCTCAATAAATTTGAGTGATTGAATCTCCACCGAAAATCTCAAACATCCAAACAAACCCGAGAGTATTTGTTTCTCTGTTTTATCGAAAAGTGATGATAAACCTCATTTTTCTCGCTACCAAATCCTCTACCAACCCTGTTTAATATTATCAGGCCAATATGAACCCAATCCAGCAAGAACGGTCGATAAAAACTCCACCAATACTACTTTGAAAAATCACGTGAAACTGATTTTCAAATTATTTTTTTCCCGTCAAAATCTGTGGAAGAAGAAGACTACCCCTTATCGGACTAGGGGTGCGAATAGCATATGGTCACCCCTTATCAGTGATTGCCCCTTAGTAATTTGTGGGGTGTAAATAGCAACACTCCTGGGTGCCTTTATAACATTTTTTGGGTGCCTTCAACGCTTCTTCGGGGAGTCCAAAAACCACTTTTCGAGCCAATTTCTCCACAAAAGCTTATTTCACCAAAAGCACCTTCAAAGACATAAAAATCCATAATACATACAAAATCGAGCACTAACAATATATACAATTGAAACTATATCAGACATAAAAATGTGTCTATCAAACACTCACTAACCCTTTCTCCAATTGCTGCCAAAGAATCAACTATAGTCTTCAAATTCTGCAAATAAACCAATATAGAGAGATTTCCTTTCTTTAAGCCATATAATTGATTCCTTAACATACTCTTCCTAGCCAGGAATTGATTCTTAAAACTAAATTCAGGAAAAGACCAAATCTCTTTTGCAGTTGATAAACCCAATACATCTCCAGAAACTGATGGAGTGAAAGTTGCTTTTAGACAGCTCATAACAAACGAATCAACTTTCTTCCAATAAACCCATCTTGGATTTAACACAGAAATCCCATCAATAGTAATATATTTAGAGGGTTCTCTTTCAGTACCAGTAACATAGCCATATAGATCGGTCGAAACTAAGATTGACTCAAACTGATCTCGCCATAGAAGAAAATTTGATGAATCTAATTTTGACGATACAAAATTTGAGATATTTGAGAAAGGTATTGAGAAGTTTAGAGAATTACCATCTTGATTTGTACCAGCGGAAGCCATATTCTTTCTTCTTTGATAGACAATAGACAGACATGAACAATACGATCTAAAATTGTTGTTGGATCAAGAAATCAAATTTGATTCTTGATATAAATTGTGTAACCTAGAAACAGATCAAAACAAGATCTGGTAAGAAACCGAAAAAGGTATCGTAAAATTGTATGATTGATTCCTTAAACTTCCTGAGAAAGTTGTGTATGAAAAATTATTTGCAGAGAAATTTTTGTTGTAGGATCGTTCCCAATGATACCATGAGAAACTATGAAAAAGATATTATTGAAAGTGTTTTTCTTACACAAGCTATCATTAGCTATTAATACAGCCACAGTGTAGTGTCATTACAGACACACAGATGACTCACACACTCACAACACTAATATAAGTCAAGTCAACTAATGTTGACTTGACAGATACATATAATATCTAATAATTAATGATGAATTACAAAACCTAAGAAACTGAAGAACATTGAAAAACACAGAGAGTTATCTTCTCTTACCCACATATTATAGACACTGACACAGAAATAACTATTTGTGTAATGAAGGCTAACTTACACACACAGGCTGTCAATCCTGCTAACCTACTCATGACCAATGAGAGAGTTACAACTCATAGAGTACTCTGAACCAATGAAAGAGTGTGACACATAAGTGAGTTAAACGGAATAGTTATTACCCATTACTATCCCCTAAAAGGTGAGTTAGCTGTCTTGGGCAGAACTTTCGACTTGTCCCTCAAGAGAGCAAATCTTGGTCCCGACAATCCTTTGGTAAAAATATACGGAGGTTGATCAATAGTAGAAATGTAGGTGATTGAGAGATCCTTGGCACAGAACCAATTCCCTGACAAAATTATAGTCTATTGCCAAATGTTTCATTATAGAATGAAAAACTGGATTTGAAGAATATGATATGGCACTAATGTTGTCACAAAGCAGAGATGGAGCAATAGGAAGAAAAATGTGCAAGTCTATGAGTAATTTGCAAATCCATAAGACCTCAGTGCAGAATTAGCAAGGCTTCTAAACTCGGCTTGGTGGAAGATCGGCTTGGCAACCGAGTGTTGTCTTTTGCTTGACCAAGAGATTGGACTTGAGCCAAAAAAATATGCAATAACCACCGATACTTCTTCTAGAATCAGGGTCACCAGCCCAATCAGCATCACTAAAACCATGAACTGCAGTTAATCCTTTGCTAAACAAGATGCCATAGTCAATGGTGCCTTTAACATATCTTAATATCCTCTTAGCAGCAATGAGATAATCAGTTGTTGGATTTTGCATGTGCTGGCATACTTGATTCACATCAAAGCAAAGTTCTGGTCTAGTCCTAGTAAGATACTGGAGAGCACCAATAAGAGATCTATAAGAAGTAGGATTGTCAAGAGGAGTACCTGAACCAGCTAGAAGTTTGCAATTTGGAACAATAGGTGAAGAACATGGTTTAGCTCCAGCCATGTCATACTTGTCAAGAAGATCAAGAGAATATTTTGTTTGAGATATGAAGAGACCCGAGGCATTTCTCTTGACCTCCAAACCTAAAAAATAGTGAAGTGATCCTAAATCTTTGATAGGAAAGTGAGTTTGCAGGTCAGTTATAAGCTCTTGACATGAGTAAGACTTTGAATTACTGTTCAAGCAAAATGTCATCAACATAGACAAGGATAATAGTAATTCTTGAACCCGATTTACGAACAAATATAGATGAATGCATGAGAAGAAGGCTTAAAATTGTAGGATAATAGAACTTCTTTGAAGTTTGTCATACCAAGCTCTTGGAGCTTGCTTGAGACCATAGAGATTTATGAATCTTGCAGGCACTGGAAATGTGTTTATATTTAGCCTACTTGTTATAACCGCAAAGTGCACGGTGTCTAGTACGCAAGGCAGGGCATGTACGGGTCGAACCACAGAGACCTGTGGTGCTATGTGTGATCTAAGGCTTGGCTTCACTAAGTTTCAAGATGATATTGTGACAAACGGGGATTTTGTTGCCGATCTGGTGAGTTTGCATTAGTGACTAAGAAAGTGAAATAAGATGTGTGGTGACAATGGGATACTAGGGTCTTCAATTCCACCACTAACCTACACTATGTCTTCAACTCATGATATTACTCTTGTTCCTATGTGGATAAGGGAGAGGTGTCAAGTCTGCCCTAAATCTAAGGTGTTTCTCGCTTGATAGTTTAATCACAACTAAAATATCTCTCCATAGTATTAGCTGTCTATCTAAAGCACATGCTAATCTAAGGATTAATAACAATCTGGTTGAGTTGGGTTGTAGCATAAGCAACACGGAGGGATTCAAACTACGAGTAAATACATGGCATGTCTTGTGAGAGCAAAGTGTTATCATGCGAGATTAATTTCTATCTAGAAAATATTCAAGCATTCAAGAAAAACATATGATGTGAGAAGAACACAATAGCAAGTTAGGGTTTCATATCAACCCTAGCAATTTGAATTAGAACATGATATGAACAATTAAACTACAATTAATCCTAATTGGTGCTCTGGCTAGCCCAGGCATCAAGTTTTTCAAACACATCTCCACCTATTTATACATGCAAGAACACAAACCCTAATTCTCTTCCAAAACAGAGATTAAAATCAAAATACTCTCACCCACGTCGCTCAATCCTGCGAATCGAGTGTCGGCTCTGTTCAATCGCCTCTGAGAACACCATGCATCGACTGTGGTACAAACCCTAGCTTTCAATCATCTCAACCATAGCTTCTAGGTTATGAGAGAAGCTAAAGGTGGAGATGGGTGAACCTAGGCTTGCTAAGGTTTTTATGGTTGTGTTGTTGTCAGGGAAAAAGGATGGTGGTGGCTGAAGCGGCTGTTGGTCGGGTGAAGGAGGTATGGGAGAGGAGATGGGATCTGCAACTGTCGGGGGATGAAGGAGAGAAGAGAAGAAAGAGAAGAGGAAGAGAGGAATGGGTAAGGTCAACTAGGGTATAGGGTATGTGATTTTTGTTGTGGAAGCGGGTGCATCGGGGGAAGATGAGGAGGCCGTAGCGGCCAGATTGGATTTAGCGGGTGAAGATCTTAACGGCTCGGGATATAGCGATTCGGTGTTGAGCGGAAGTAAAGCAAACTTCGATGCGCGTGGAAGCAGCGAGCGTTGGATGAAGATCTAACGGTTCTGAATGGATGGTCTCGGATCCGGGTCACGGGTAGCTCAAGCCCATGTCTTGTAAGTTGGGTTGCAACTGATTCGCGCGTGGGCTTTGGCTTTCTGCTCCATAGACGCTTTCCTCCAACTTTCTGCTCTTTTGGCTTCTCGATTCTCCAGGAACTTTATTTATTACCTAAAAACACAAAATTAATTAATACAAATATTTATTCTTGAAAACAAAGAAAACACGAAGTTGGGATAATATCTCGATTTCTAAGCACAAAAGATGAGTAAAATGCCAATAAAAAGGTGTATAAATATGCAATATTTGGCACTCATCAAATACCCCCAAACCTGAATTTTACTTGTCCTCAAGTGAAACAGAAATTAAGAAATCCTAACTATACCACTGTCGCGGGTCTCTCGAATGCATTTAGCGTATGCACTAAGCCTTTAAACCCCTAGGTGTCCCTAGTGGACGAGTTGTAGTCTCGTGAGGGTTTACTAGAGGTGTACCCACAAAACCTTCTCAAACTTCAGAGTGTAAAAGAGTCTCAAGCATCCAAGGAGCTATGAGGACATAGAGTTTCTGCATGCTAGTAACAAAAAGTTAGAACTACTAAAGAACGCATTCTCATCCTTAAGTGTTTGAAGCGAGAAGTAACCATACCATATGAAAGAATTCGGATTCGATTGTGATCATAAGCCTCGACTTACGCCTCACCATTAGGGTTTTATGATAATTGCACTCAAAAAGATCGCTTTTTAGTCTCTCATGTGTGCGGCGGGAATAAAAGAGAAATCCACACGCGTTGTAGGTAAGAAGGATAACCTTCCGAAATAATTTACGGAGACTCCACGAAGTGTGGACAAAAGAATCTTTTCGATGATCTCTAAGAAAGGAAATCAACCATTAGCAAGGGGTGGGAGTACTCACTTACCTTCTCACCCGATCGGAAATTAATATCACTCTCTCATAAGAACCATAGAAACGTCTTCCAATCTTCGGTCTTCGGTCTTCAACTATTGATGACGAAGACCGAACTTCACAAAAACTTGACAATTTTTAACTTTTCTACTCAAATTCCTTGTTGTTTGGATTTTTCTTCTTGAACTCTTCTTTACCATGGTGGTATTAAAACTAAAAATAAACTACAATATTTTTGGATTTTGGATTTTTTGTTTTTTTTGTTTTTTTTTTTTTTTTTTTTTTTTGATACAAGTGAAATGAAAATAATGACAAAAACAATGAAACTACTAACTCCATGGGCAAAGGACTTTATCACTCAATTTTTCCACAACTTGTATTGTCTTGATTTTATAAATTTTATTAATTCTCATCTTCTTTTTCTTTGTTGCATGTAAACCTTGGACTATATCAACTTTTCTTCAAATATTCTGATGTTGCTCCGCTTCTTGACGATGATGTGTTTCTATGGGTTGATTGATTGAGAGAGAGTGATGCTAAGCGCAAATCGATATTTAGAAGGAGTTTTCTTCTTTAAACGTCACCCTCATGATTGACAAAAACTAGCACTCAAGAGATCAAAAGTAGTCTGAAATTGGTGCGAAAAGTTGGGTAGCTCACCATTCCTACCCGGAATTGTCGTTCGGTGACACACTCTGACTTTTCTAGAAAGTTGCAAAAAATTGAAGGTTGGTGCCTCACTTGATGTAAAATGGGTAGTCTCCACTATGGGTGATCACAATTCTACTACGAATATCTAAACAGCACCAAATTCGCTCTCTGGTATGGTTAAATCCAACTTTAACGCTCTAATCAACTAAGAAACCCGATTGCGTTTTCCAGTACTTCCAAATTCTGTTATTTCGGTCAAGCTCTCTATGTAAACATAGCTAGAAGCATGCTAGTGACTCTAAAATCTCTAAAAGTTGGAGGTTTTTAAAAATGAGTTTTTTTTTTTTTTTTTTTTTTTTTTTTGAAAATAAAAAATTAAAAAGACTAAAAACTCTAAATGCAAATGCAAATGTACCCCCAAACCTAAATCAAACATTGTCCTCAATGTGTCAACAGATGGTAAAATTTTGAACAGTCACATACCATGAGAACTATGCTGATAAGAGAAAAGGGAAGAGATTCTGGGATGTCGGCGGGAGCACGTTTAGAGCTTCACTAGTCAAGGCTAGAATCCAACATTCTCGGTGGAGATCATATCGGATTAGCACAATATATGCACAAGAAGACTCAACTAGATTCAAGAAAGAAAAATTTAACAAGTCTTCTTGGATTATATACAAAAATTCACCATATACCAACAATCTAAAGAGTTGAGGGTCAACCCAATAGAAAATATGTACAAACATCAATGAGTCTTACACAAATATAATATGAGAGTGCAAGTAAATTTGTGTATGTGAGATGATTTTCCCCAAACCTAAACTTGTGAACGGGTGTGTTTTTGAGCACAAAATCTTGCAATTTTAAAGGTACATCATGCAAAAGGTCTAACTCAAAATGATTTTTGCTAAAACGGAAGACATACACTTTCCTTGTGGCTCCTAAAAGTGTTATATTTTGATGCAAAATAGTCAAGAGGACTTGGGAAGCACAAAGTTCTAGGCCTAAATTAGGCATTTTCGGAAAAGTTGGTTTTGCAATTTTGTTACAAACTACACCTAGGTCGGGTGGAGGAGTTTCAATCGTGACTTAGGAGAGAGGTTAGGTACATCTAAGTTGTTTTCATGTATAAAATCATTTGCACCATCACACACTTTCCTAAAGTGGAAGAGGGTAAATCATGTTCACCACGCATAGAACAATTCATCAATCTCCATGTCATAATCATCATCACTCTCATGCATAACATAACCTGGGGAGAAATATCATCTTTGTAACCTAGGCATGGAATTAGACACATGCATTGAATCATCTCTGTGTCACATGAGACAATTCAGCTATTCTAGGTCACAAAGGTGGTAAAGCATGCTCAATTCCACATGACAATTGCACAGGTTCCACATCAACAGCACATGTATGAATATCAGAAAAAGCATCATTCATAGGGTTCACAAGAGAGACACTTAATGTCTCTGAACCTAAAGATTCCACTACATTTTCAAAATACACATGCTCTTCATATTCATCATCATCATCATAGCAAAAATGCATCTCTCCATTCAAAATGGTAGTATTTTTAGTGTACTCATCTACCTCTAGATTAGGTTCATATTGGTGTTAGTTGCATGAGTAAGACTAGAAACACTATTTTCAACATTATCGGGAATAACAAACATCCTATCATTTTGTAACTCAATCAGGTTCCTTTGAAGAATCACAGTGAGTTGTTCTATTGAAGGAGAGTCTTCACTAGTGGGTATGCATTCCTCATATGGATATTCACTGTATGGTTGAGCATGAGGTTCACTAGAGAAGGGAAATTCATACATGTTGCTATATGGATGGTGATGTATTGCATTCATTTCAAGCCTAGCATTTTGCTCCATGAGTGTTTCCATTATTGATTGCAAACTAGGAGTTGGGGGAGTATAAAATTGTTCATCTCCCCATTGTGGTGAATGATGCATGTGTGCGAGGTTGATTATGGTCCCAATGATTGCCGGTATAGTCACTTCTAGACAATTCGTACATTAGAATATCTTGGCTTTCCCTAGACTGCCTAAAATCATGCAAAATATAGCAGTTCTCAGCCGAGGTGGTCTAAGCTACCACATAAGGTACAAGCATACATTTCATATTGCTTAGGAAAATTAGATTTGACAGATTGCTCATGTAATTGCCTTTTTAAAGCGAATACTTGAGCTTCTAATTGATCTAAAAGTGATGACTAGGTATGAGAAAAGTGTTCATTTTCAACTTTGTGGTGGATGATGCATGTGCTCATAATGATTAGGGTATGTGAGGTCGGGGCCACTGAGAAGGCTCATAAAATTCCCTAAAATCACTATGGTATGTGGGAGTTCATATTGTGAAGCATGCCCGTAAGCAAGCTCTCTAATTGATTTGTTTGTATCCCGATTTACGGCACCAAAATCCCGACATGATTTAACAACTCAAATTGAACTCAAAACCCAGTTGTAGTGGGCTAAGTTTGGTTTTAGTGGGATTGGTTTATTGGGTTTCATTTGGTTTATTGGGTTTCATTTTGGAAAGTCTGATTGGTAGGCTGTGGGCTCGATTTGGGTTTAAGCCCGAGTTATGCAAAAATCGGTTTGGTTTAAATGGGATTTGGTTTATTGGGTTTATTTCAGATTATGTTTGCGGCCAGTTTGTGTGCAATTGCACAGATCGGTGGAAAGGCACTATTGAGTGGTTGGGCTTGTTTGTTTAAGGTAAATTTGACTTATTTGGTTTATTGGGCTCGATTTTGGTTTTGCCTGAGTTGGTGAAAATGTAAAGCCAGGTTGTTTTGCAAAGCCTAGTTGGGTGTGGGCTCAGTTTTTGTGTACAGCCCAGCAGTGTGGCTTTTGTGGGCTGAAAGTTGGCAGATGACCGCTGTCGTAAGCGACACAAATATAATTACACTTTCTTACTACTCAAAATATAAATATAGCAAGGGCAAGAAAGGATCGATCCCAGAGAGGTCTAGGTTGTCAATTGTTATGGTTTCTATATAAAACACCGGAAGAATTTGATTGTGTAAATAAAAATAAACAAAAAGCAAATAAAATACGCAAATCAAGAATGTGAGATATTGGGTAAAGGTTTCATCTTCAATTGCAAACAAGTTTATGAATATATGAATAGAATTCGTATTTAATCTCGTTATCATCAAAAGCCATAGAATACCTTATTGCAAGAATACTCGTAATTTCCTAATTCATCAACACAGACATTAGGGTACGTATGTGAATTCTACCTAAAGAATAACCTAACGCCTTGCGCTAATCAAGTTCAATTCCTAGGAGCATTAAGTTTGAAGAAATAGGCTAATCAATGCAATTGAAATACATTGCAAAACAATTGAACAAAGGTCAATTTCTACATATGACTACGAGGATGTATCACTACAAACCCTAATCATATCATGCTACTCGTATTCAAGGTTATCGCTCGATGAAAACCCTAAAATAGCTATAGATATGGATGTGAGTTCAATCAATTCTAGACTCGACTAAACAAACATTCAATCATATTGCAATCCATCAATCATGCAATTATTGTAACCCGTAGAAATCATACGATAATATTGAGAGAAAACTAATTCATAAAAATCATAACTTGGTTGCAAAATCCAACTACATCTTCAACCAATAATAAAAACTTAGTTACTTGTGTTTTTGGAATTCATCATAGAAAGCAAAGAAGAAAACTATCATGTGAAAACCTAGAACAAAAGTAGAAGTCTCCCTTTTGTAGTCTTTTTCTCCTTCCAAAACTAGGTTTTGTCTTCAAAGTCCATTAGTTGGAAATTCACCCGGCCCACCATGGAGAGAAACCCGTGCGAAAATATGTCCCAAAAACGCTCGCGGAAAGCGGGATTATGGCGGAATCCGTAGGAATAATCATGGGAAATAGTATCTCGGGTGACCCAGCCAAGTCAAACCGGCCATAGGGTCAGTCATTGTCGGGGACCGGTCGGGTCAACTCGGTCAAGTGAGTCAAACCGTGTCAGGATCGGATGAGTCAAACCAGAGTCAGACCTGGTCAGGTTGAATCAGACCAGAGTCAGACCTGGATCAGCTGAGTGAGCTGATTGGCCAAGGCCATTGCCACCTCCAACTCACTGTTGCACCATCATTGTGCTCCACCAGTCTGATTGACCATGTTGGCTGCACAATTCTCAAGCATCAACAGCTTACAATTCATATCATTTCAAAACCAGATAACTATGCATAACTCTGCATCTGTGGCTCTCTTGCAACTTCCTCCAATTCTGGCCAACTACACAAAGACCCGAGCTCTCCCTATAACTCATATGACATAGCAATCATCCTTGCAAACCCTGTACTCTCACCATAACCACAACTCCCTGCAATTCTATCATATGCCTGGTTTTCTTGCATTGCACATTACAACCAACACTGTCTGGCAATCTCCCCAGCTACAATGCCACCTCCTGCAACTCTAGCGCCATTATCATCCCTGCTTTGCATTTCATTGAACCACAGCACTTTCTCACTGGCACTTGCAACTTCACCAGGCTATACTCATCTTCTCAGTCCACCTGCACCTGTGACCCAGCACCTGCAATCTTTCATTGCCTTCAACAACAGCAAACAAAATACCAGCAGCATTTCCTCCTTCTGTTCTGCTCAAAACCCAAGTAATAGCTACCATCATTCCCTTTCAACTTCATCCTAGGCCACCACCATCACCAGCCTCATTCATCAGCCAACTACAATTTCTTCCAGTTCTTCACGGCTTCAATACCACAGCTGCTCATTTTAACCATTCAACTCAATTTGTTCTAATCGAGCTCAACCCCACCTTTGATTTTCAACCCTAAATCCATCTTACTCACAATTCCAGCGATTTCTCAAACATCTTCTCGATCAAATTCAAACCCCAACAACATCCTTCTCATCTGTTGTAGTCTCATCGAGCTCCAACATCCACTTCTCCATCAGCTCTCTCTTGAACTCGAAACCATCAGTAAACCCCCAATTCTTCGAACCCTACTCTGCAGAATCTCCATTCTCCATCTTAATCCATCGACTCCATCCTATCTGCTAAGAACATCTGGGTGATTGAGTGATTGTGCCAAGAACAAAATTGGGTTTGCTGCTATCGAAATTTAGCATCTAAATTGCTAATTCCCTGAACGAGATCCGTCAAACCCATCTATGCCTGCTACCTCTCTTTAGTTGTTGTAATGAAGAAAAGAGAAAGAACTGGTTCACGACCTAGCTTGTGGGATGAGTGGATTAAGACGCCCCACTAGAAACCACCCAATGGCAGTCCCTTAGCCTCCTCTGGGCTGGTTTTAGTATTCCTCCAACAAGAGTCGCCCCTTAACTTGGCCTTAGCTCCTAATAGTATTTGCCCCTGAAAAGACAATTTAGCCCTTAGTCTTCCAAGTTCTTGTTTTGCTCATAACTTCTTCATACGAACTCCGAATGACTCCGTTCTTTCGCCATTGTCTTCATCTTCTCGTCCTCTACACAATGAAAAGTAGAAATCTTGTATTTGAACGAGTTCCAATTGGTCTTTTTGCTCCAAATGACTCCATTGCACCTAATAAACTCAAAAGCACACATAAGATACATAATTTACAAGAAAACTCGCAAAGAAAGCATAAATACTAGATATTAAATACGGTGTATTCTACACCTATCATTGAGAACAGCCCGATTTTTGATTCAATCACCAACTTTGGGTGGGTTTCGATTAAGAAAGGTTTTTTATGGTCAGAAAACACGAAGCAAGGCAAACTCGGCTTGGACAAATCAAATCAAATGCACTGTTTGGTGATGCATAGGTTGTGTGCAAGCATAGACAAAGGCAGGAGTTTCAGCCAAAGACAAGGTTGGGTGGAGGTTGGCGGCTCAAGTACAACTTGGCTAGTTTGCACAACACAGCTTAGACACAAAGACTCGGTTAGGTGGTTACAAAGACCACAGTGAGTTCACTCAAGACACGGGGCAATACAAGACAGCCTAGGCTGGCAGCTCTCACAGAACTAAGCACACACAGAAGTGCTTCTATTGTAGGAGACTTACACAGCACAGCGTAGCAAACTCACAGAACAAGAGACACATCACAGAGTAGGGCAGATGGCTCACAATCTTATTCAAATGCCACAGGGTGTCAACTATATGCACCACCAACTGCAGGGCAGATGGGTTGTGGTGGTTACAGTGTTTCAAGCAAAGTTTGGCAAGCTCGAGGAGAATATCACAGATATGGTTGACAAAGAAAAGTATGCATAGGCTCGGGGGCTAAGTTGTGTCAACTCACTCGGTTGACTTCACTTGGCTTTCATAGGCTAACTCCAACTTGCAGCTTCAGGGGGCCAGCAAGGTAACATGGTAGAGCAATACACTTGGGTAAGCTCAGGGTTTGCTCAATCTCACAGCTTCACAAGAAGATTATACTATCAACACAGAACACAAACTTACATCAATGACATCTGTTTCTAAGCACATAGCAGATCTTGGTGATTGGAATACTCAAAGATGACTTAGGTCGTGCATGATTAAATGCACAGGTCAATTAATGTCCTTGGTTTCCACGAGTTAAGCTGTGGTTGACACAAGCACATAACACACAATATTTGGCTACCCAAGTTCGAGCATGCACAAAGTTGACAAGGTAGCGCTCAAAGCAAATTCATGCAATAAAAATGACTCAGCAAGGAGGTTGTGGTATGCTTAGGGTATGCTCAGGTTTATGCTTAGAGTTGGTTATGCTCAGAGTTGTCGGAGTTAAGCTCAGGGCAGGTGCTCAGGTCACAGATTCACAGGTCTAGCATGCAAGGGGTGCAGAACAGCTATTCTATCATGCAACACATTGGGTCACAGATGCACAGGTCATTCAACAGGTTCAACAGGCAACCAGGGTAGTGCTCATGAGATTTTCAATCAACTCAGGGGTGATCTCAACAGGTCATTAACATGTTTGGCTAAGCTCATAATTCACAGCAACATGCACACAGAGCAATTCAGGGATTGAGAGAAGCTTACATATTGAAATGACCAACTCAGCAAATAAGCAGAATGTTACTTAGATACCCACCGTTGCACTTTTTGTTTTCCTCCTTGGCTTATGCTCCGGTGTTTGCGGTACTGTAACTCAACAGGAGAGTTTTAGTTCTCGTGTCTCAATGCGGGCGAAATAAAGAGTTTCGGAGCTGATAGTTAACAACTAGAGTTACAGGGCAAAAATTGTGAGGTGCACTGAGGTGTTAACTGAAGAGTTACAGCCTTTGAACATGGTCATATGACTGGCTAATTAGACTGAATGGGGTTAAGAAAGCTTAAAATAAACAGTATCAAGGCTAAGGTGCAAATGAACTGGATGCATGAGAACAATGATGCTATTTTGACTAACACTAAAGAACTAAGAAAGGGATGCAATTATAGCTAATAAAGCAATACTACAATGTAATGAAATATGCACTAGATGCAAAGATGCAAATGACAGATGAAGTTAGACTACAATGCAGATTATGTATTGACAATAAAAATCAAAGGTGAAGCTTAACTAAACTTATACTAATACAGGTGTTACAAAAACAATTTAAAGTAAATATGTACGAGGAGGACTGAACTCATTAAAACAAGCCAACAATCAACGGGGCACACGCAAGTCCCAAAATGCTAGCGCCAAAAACTTGGTAGGCCGGAAATGTGTTTATATTTAGCCTACTTGTTATAACCGCAAGTGCACGGTGTCTAGTCCGTAAGACAAGGCATGTACTGGTCGAACCACGAGAGACTTGTGGTGCTATGTGTGATCTAAGGCTTGGCTTCACTAAGTTTGAGATGATATTGTGACAAACAGGGGATTTTGTTGCCGATACGGGTGAGTTTGCATTAGTGACTAAGAAAGTGAAATAAGATATGACGGTGACAATGGGATACTAGGGTCTTCAATTCCACCACTAACCTACACTATGTCTTCAACTCATGATATTACTCTTGTTCCTATGAGATAAGGGAGAGGTGTCAAGTCTGCCTTCTAAATCTAAGGTGTTTTCTCGCTTGATAATTTAATCACAACTAAAATATCTCTCCATAGTATTAATTGTCTATCTAAAGCACAACTAATCTAAGGATTAATAACAATCAAGTTGAGTTGGGTTGTAGCATAAGCAACACAGAGGATTCAAACTACGGTAAATACATGGCATGTCTTTGTGAGAGCAAAGTGTTATCATACTTCGAGATTAATTTCTATCTAGAAAATATTCAAGCATTCAAGAACAACATATGATGTGAGAAAAACACAATAGCAAGTTAGGGTTCCATCTGAACCCTAGCAATTTGAATTAGAACATGATATGAACAATTAAACTACAATTAATCCTAATTGGTGCTCTGGCTAGCCCAGGCATCAAGTTTTTCAAACACATCTCCACCTATTTATACATGCAAGAACACAAACCCTAATTCTCTTCCAAAACAGAGATTAAAATCAAAATACTCTCACCCACGTCGCTCAATCCTCTGAATCAGTGTTAGCTCTGTTCAATCGCCTCTGAGAACACCATGCATCGACTGTGGTACAAACCCTAGCTTTCAATCATCTCAACCATAGCTTCTAGGTTATGAGAGAAGCTAAAGGTGGAGATGGGTGAACCTAGGCTTGCTAAGGTGTTTATGGTTGTGTTGTTGTCAGGGAAAAAGGATGGTGGTGGCTGAAGCGGCCGTTGGTCGGGTGAAGGAGGTATGGGAGAGGAGATGGGCTCTGCAACTGTCGGGGGATGAAGGAGAGAAGAGAAGAAAGAGAAGAGGAAGAGAGGAATGGGTAAGGTCGACTAGGGTATAGGGTATGTGATTTTTGTTGTGAAGCAGGTGCATCAGGGGAAGATGAGGAGGCCCGTAGCGACCGTTGGATTTAGCCGGGTGAAGATCTTAACGGCTCAGGATATAGGCAGTTCTGGTGTTGAGCGGAAGAAGCAAACTTTGATGCGCGTGGAAGCAGCGAGCGTTGGATGAAGATCTAACGGTTCTGAATGGATGGGCTCGGATCCGGGTCACGGGTAGCTCAAGCCCATGTCTTGTAAGTTGGGTTGCAACTGATTCGCGCGCGGTCATTGGCTTTCTGCTCCATAGACGCTTGCCTCCAACTTTATGCTCTTTTGGCTCCTCATATTCTCCGAACTTTATTTATTACCTAAAAACACAAAATTAATTAATACAAATATTTATTCTTGAAAACAAAGAAAACACGAAGTTGGGATAAACCGATTTACTAAAGAAAAGATGAGTAAAATGCCAATAAAAGGTGTATAAATATGCAATATTTGGCACTCATCAAATACCCCCAAACCTGAATTTTACTTGTCCTCAAGTGAAACAGAAATTAAGAAATCCTAACTATACCACTGTGCGGGTCTCTCGAATGCATTAGCGTATGCACTAAGCCTTTAAACCCTAGGTGTCCTAGTGGACGAGTTGTAGTCTCGTGAGGGTTTACAGAGAGGTGTACCCACAAAACCTTCTCCAACTTCGAGTGTAAAAGAGTCTCAAGCATCCAAGGAGCTATGAGGACATAGAGTTTCTGCATGCTAGTAACAAAAAGTTAGAACTACTAAAGAACGCATTCTCATCCTTAAGTGCTGAGCGAGAAGTAACCATACCATATGAAAGAATTCGGAAGAGATTGTTGAGCTGATGCCGGCGACATTGCAGCAGACGTAGGTGAATCAGGAGGAGCAACCAAAGATGACTGTCGGCAAGTCTTAGTAGGAGACTCTGGCACAACAACAGGCATAGTTTCTGATGCAGTTGGTAGGAAGGGTAACAACGATGATGTCTTTGTTATTAGACATCAGCCTAAGAGAGTCACCAGGACGCTGTAGATGTGTTGAAGAAGGCAGGCTATCAACTGGAGGTACCTGCAAAGAATTAGCAGAACTGCGAGCAATGGAACTGACACCAGAAACGTGTGCAGGAGGAATAAGTGAAGTAGCAGAAAGAGGAGTGGAAGATACAGATGTAGGTATGAAAAAGAAAGGGGAAAGAGAGATTACCTGTGAGGGATCCGGGGAAGATGGTAGTACCGAGGAGCTGAAGATGCAAAAGGAAAAGAGGACTCGTCGAATACAACATGACGCGACCAATAAACACGACCAGAGGGAATGTGCAAACACTTATAACCTTTGCGAGTGGCACAATAACCCAGAAAAGCACAAGGAGATGAGCGGGTTTCAAGTTTATTAGATTGATAGTCTCTAAGATGGGGAAAACATAGGCAACCAAAAGTCCGAAGAGACAACAAGTCTGGGACTTTATTAAAGAGCAACTCATAAGGAGACTTAATACCTGTAGGAACAGAGGGAATGCGACTCATAAGATAAGTAGAAGTGGAGAAAGCATCGTACCAAAAACAAGGCGAACTAAGCCATTGAGAGAAGTGTTAAACCGGTTTCAACTATGTGACGATGTCGTCTTTCGGCAAGACCATTCTGAGCAGATGTATGGGGGCAAGTAAGGCGATATTGGGTACCATTTTGTTGTAAAATTTTAGCAAGCTTATTATATTCAGTACCGTTATCAGTTTGGAATACTTTGATTTTTCGACCAAAGAGAGTTTGCACTTGAAGATAAAAGACGTCAAAAATACCAATAACGTCAGATTTTGTGTACATAGGATAAATCCAAGTGAAACGACTGAAAGCATCAACAAAAATAATATAATACCGAAAACCTTCATTAGATAAGAGTGGAGCAGGACCCCAAACATCGGAAAAAATAAGATCCAAAGGGTGTTCATAAACTGTAGTGCTAGATGTAAAACTAAGTTTATGACTTTTATTAGCTAAACAAGACTGACACATAGAGAATTTGAATGTAGAAACAGGTAAACTATGCTTAGAAACAACGGCTTTGGATGTTTTGAGCATTGGATGCCCTAAACGAGAGTGCCACGTTTGTAAAGAAGTGCGTTCACCAACAAAAGCGTATGGTGAAACTTAGGAAGAAGGGTATAAAGACCCTCCTTATTAAGCATTCCTCAAAGTACTACCTCCCCAGTTTGGCGATACTTCACAAGGCAAAAAGAGTCATAGAATTCAAAGAAGACATTATTGTCACGACAGAATTTAGAGACAAATAATAGATTTTTGGAGAGATGTGGAACATGAAGAACATTAGGAAGAAGAAACTTACGAGTGGGAGTTGCAAGAATACCATCACCGGTATTTGAGATTGGCAAGGAAGAGCCTCCAGCAGTCCGAATAGAATCAGGTCCATTGTACTCATAATGAATATGTAAGTTGCTGGGATTGTTGGTCATATGATTCGTCGCACCACTGTCAGGAAGCCAATCATAGGCATAAACAGATTGAGGAGAAGCAGCATATGCAGCGGGAGCATTGGAAGAGGGACGTCTGCCTCTATTAGCCGTATTCTTGGGCGGTGGCCTTTTGTCACGAGGAGGATAGGTCACTGTATCCAACCTTTTGCGACAATCTCGAGCATTGTGAAAATGTTTAATACATATTTGACAGATAACAGCTGGTTTTCCATCTCTTGTAAGAGGAACATCCGCAGAACTATTCACAGAGGCAACATTAGCAAGTGGTTGAGAGAGAGCAACGTGGTTCTGCGCAGCGACACGGAGATCATAAGACAACAACATAGATTCAAATTCATCAGTTGTGATAACACCCATTGTGGTGATTAAAGAGCTAACAATTGATTCATAAGATGAATCAAGACCCTTAACAACATAATGGCGAAATTCTTTGTCGGAGACTTCAACACCACTGACAGCAAGAGAATCCACTATATTCTTCACGGATTGAATGTAATCTGACATAGTTGAGCTTCCTTTCTTGAAAGAAGAAAGCGACTCCTTAAGATGAATAAGATGGGCGTCTGTTTTGGATGCAAAGAGAGCATCGAGTTTCGTCCAGATAGAGAAAGAAGTATCACATGTTTTAACCTTGGCTAGAACAGGAGCAGTAAGAGATGACATAATCCAACCAAGAAGCAACTTATCTGTGCGCCTCCAAGTCAGAAACAATGGGTTAGGAAGATCATTGACGAGAACCGGTGGAGCTGCAAAAGAACCGTCAACAAATTTTTCCAAGTCATATCCCCTGTAAATAGGGTGTGAACCGAGCTTTCCATAGAAGGTAATTACAAACTAGTCAATTTTTTAGAAATAGCACCATGAAGTCGTTCAAAAGGTGTTTGATCCATGACACGAGAAGACATAGCGAGAAAAAGACTCGAAGATTGAGAAGACATGGAAGAAGTGGTGGAAGAAGATTCAAGTAGATGATTGAGACGAGACAAGTATCCATGGTAAAAGAAATAGAGAGGAAAAGAAAAGAACTACAGGAACCCTAAAACAGGTCGGAAGAAGGAAACGACCTATCTGATACCAAGACAGAGTTTAGGTTTTAATAGGTTTCTCAATAGAGAAAACCAAAGTGCAACCGTGTATATATATGTTTGTTTACATGACGTGACACACATGAAAACATACATTTACAATAGACTTGTCATACAAGACATAACTAATATGACCCAAACTATAAAATTTAAGAATACGATTTCAATAGGAAACAATGACTACGTTTCCTAAACTCTAACAATGAACTTCATTTTTAAGGTTCTATGCTACAGGACATGGATATTTCAGCCAACTCCAGCCAGTTGACATAAGTAAGTGCCATGTTGACGTTCACTTTGGGTAGTATTGCGCAACTCATCTAACCTTAGAAGTACCGGAAAATAGCAAATTGTTTGCCATTTTTCAATTTTGACTTTGATTTTTTTTTTTGAAGGTAAAAGGTTAAAATGTATAGATGAAAATGTAATAAGGTCTAAAGACCCCCATTTGAGAAAGATACAAGCTTTAAATTGTGTCTATTACAGCTTTCCAGTGAGACACTAAATCTCTAAAAGAAGTGCCCCAAAACCAATTGCCCACCGCACCCCATTTGTAGATCCTTTGCTTTTATATTTATTATCCTTTGTGTCTTCATTTCTTGGGAGTTTATTTTCCATAACTCTTCGATTTCTTTTATTCCGAGACTTCCCAACATATTGCAAAGATAATTAAAAGGCAGATCTTTCTACCCCTATTTCTCCCCCTCATGAATTTCCAAGCCTCCATTTGAGTTAGAATCGATCCACATTGAACCCATCCGACATTGTACCCATTGATGAAATATGTCAAGATCTTATGGGTAAAACTGCACTGCATTAAAAGATGATCCACTGATTCTGGATGAAGATTGCATAGTGAGCACATCGTGTTTTGCACCTCTACTCCTCTTCTTGGCAAATTATCAATAGTAGCAATACCGTTTTGGCTAACGCACCACATAAAAAATTGAACTTTGGGGGGAATAAATTTAATCCAGATGCAGTGAAAAGGTACTAAAGGTTGCGCAACAGGTTGTTGTTCAACTAACCAAATGTAACAAGATTTAGTTGAAAAACCACCTGGCACCAAGCATTGGAGCTCATCTGCTTGATCAGAAAAAGTTGGTGGAGTGCTAATATGTGCAAAAAAATCCATCATTTCTCGCATTTCGTAGCCTTTATGTTTCGCACAATCTCGATTCCAAACTTAGTTTACCACCATCTCTCTAAGGGTTGCATTTTTCTGACTTGAGATTTTATATATTCTTGGAAATCTTTTTTCAAACAAATATTTTCTTTCCATTTATCCCACCAAAAATAAAGGGATTCACCATTTTTAACTTGTATTGTTACCATATCTACTAAGATTTCTTTTTCCTTTTGTATACCTGCCCAAATACCTGCCCAATTTTGACTTTGATAAAACTATTTTAGATGAAAATTCTAAATGGCTGAAAGATGCTCATATGCTCAATTGGGTTTGGTCATTTCAAGCTATCAGAACCCGAGTTTCGAGAATCGCTGTGAACCAAGATCTCACGCGTGGGTTTTCAGTTGTATTCGTTGTTGAGATAATCAAAATTCCTTGGACAAACCAGATGCACCACAAGGTGAGGGGCTCGTCCGGCATACCAAGCGGTTGAAGCCGGATGCTTGCTCTCTGATAGATTGTCAAATTGTAGGGTTATTTTGGGCAAAAACAGGAATGACCAAGAAAATGTCCTTAATAAACCAAATGAAATTATAAAATGAACAGTTACTCACTACTCAGTCTCACTCTCAGCCAGGAAGGAGCAGAAGAGGGAGAAGAATGTCGAGCGTCTTACCGGAGGATATCATAGAGGAGAACATACTCACAAGGTTACCTGTCAAATCAATTTCAAGATTCAGGTGTGTTTCCAAATATTGGTATCATCTATTTCGAAACCCTAATTTTATCAAAAATCATCTCAACCATGCTCTTCTCATGAACCGATTCAACATCTTGGTTACCAACTCCAATGAATGTATTGTTCAATCAACAACATCATCACCATTTGTTAGTCATGCTCTTGAGATTGATTATCCATTCATGTCCAGGATATCTTGGCCTCGAACTCTAGGTTCTTCTAATGGTTTGGTTCTCATGCTCATAATGAATGAAAATCTTTGCATTTGGAACCCCGCTACCCGAGAATATAAACGAGTGCCAGAACATCCGGACGACTCATACTCTGTCGCACATGGGTTTGGTTTTGATTGCAAGAATGATGATTATAAGGTGTTGAGAATTTCGAGTTCTGATCCTCCTGATGATGAAGTTTTGGATGCTAGTGTTTACTCATTAGCTTCAAATTCATGGAAGGAACTTGGTTCCATTTCTTATTATTTCCTCTTGGTACAAATAAGGGGTTTCTACTTAATGGTGTTCTTCATTGGATTGTATCTAGTGTTCTTCTTTGTTTTGATATTTCTGATGAGACGTTCCGTGAGGTGCCATTACCTTACAACGGTTCAGATGGGGTCCAGGACCCTTCCATTTTAGATTTGGGCGTTTGGGAAGGGAAACTTTGTCTATTTCAAAATAATCACATGGATAACAAGTGGACGTGTACGCATCAAAATGATCACATCGATGTGTGGACGATGATGGATAACAAGTGGATTAAGCATTTAAAGATTACTGCACATATGACAGACATGTACTATGGAAGGCCAATTCAAACTTTGCAAAATGGTGAGATCCTTATTGAAGGCGGACCAAGGGAGGAAGCAGGGGGCATTGCACTGATTTCATATGACCCTAAGCTTGAAAGAGTCAGAGCTCTGATGATACATGGTGATCCAGACGAGTCTGAAGTGGATACTTATATTGAGACCTTAGTACCACTAAACTCCGGTACTTATGTTAATAAAACAAGAAAGAAAACAAAAAAGCAAAGAAGTAAAAGAAGAAAAAAAAGAAATTGATACTGACGACTGATGGGGATCTAGAACTGTGAACCAAGAAAGTAAGGGCGTAGACAAGAGGGGAGGAAGATATGGTAGAAAGGGATCGTGTCAATCTTTCTTATGTTTTTGCGCTAAAGAAATGAAGCGGAAAATGGTTTATTGCGAGAGATGATTTGTTATATGTAGCAGTGGACTGAGTGGAGTATCCAAGAATGAAGAGATCTGGCGCATGGCGGTAATATAACATATACCGGCATTTGGGTAAACTCCAAACAAAGTAATTTCTATGCACTTTGCATTTTTAGTATTTGTTATTTTCTTATGCGACTGAATGTTAGTTAGGTCTGCTTTCTTTAAGTATTTTGTATTAGAGTTTTGAATTTTCAGATTGGAATGAATGTGCAAATCCAAGCATCGCATATTTTCTTTGCAACTCGAGTAAGGTCCTCTCTCATTAAGCAATTATTTGTTGGTGTTTGGGACTTTCATATATGAGTGAACATACAAACCAAGCATCACATATATTTTCTTTTATCAATTCGAGTAAGGTCCTCTCTCATTAAGCAATTATATGTTGGCTGTGTTTACTTCGTGACTCATAAAGGAAGCAGTCAAATTAAACCTTTGCTTATCGTGGCTCAAACTGTTTTGTCAGCAGCTAGTAGTTTCATATGGTCGGCTGATCATTTCGAGCAGGCGCGTTCGTCAACTTTAGTTAAAACTAGACTTGCAGTCGTAATAATACATTTTTTATATCTTCATTATTTAAGAATTCTTTAAAATCATAATTTCCTTCAGAATTGAAAATGGACTTGTAAGCTCAATAGGTCGCGGCATTAACAATAAAATGTTTAGAATATCATCTCCATGCTATGTTTGCCAGGGGCGGTGTCTCAGTGTGGCACTTTTACCTGGGCATCTAGAGATATGGTGCATATTTGATTTACTTCGATTATAGTGTGGCACTTTTTTGCCTGGGCATCTAGAAATATGAATCAGTTAGACTGTTGAACTGTACTAGCTTTTGCTTGTTTTGCTTTATGCCCTGCACCGGAGAACCTTGGAGTCTCATGTAGTTATGGTTATATTGATCATATGGAAGTATAGATGCAAGTGTTGTCTTTGCTCATATTACCGAACCCTGTGAACCTCACTCACATTATACAAAAAGTTGGGAACTAAGATCAGGAAGATAGGATATTAGCAAAGATAAATGAACCCATCCTAAAGGACAATTTTAGTACCTGATCAGGATCTAAACTTTTCAGATTCTTTTATCTTTGATGCATCTTTTTGTACAGGTGATGAATTGTGATACAGGAAAATAAACTCTAACTAAGACTGGAGATCAAACGCCTAACAGAGTAATTTTTGTGCACTTTGGTTTTTTAGTATTTGAAATTTTTGTATGCACATGAACGTAGAAACCAAGCATCCCAAGATAACGAATTTGGGGTGTGAAAGTGAATCCGCAGCGAGAATCTGAGTTGGCTTGGTAGAAATTATGATTTTGGGATAGGTCTTAGCATACCCGTTAAGAAACTCCTCTTTTTTGGATGGGGGCATCAATGCTAACTATACTTTGGAACTTGTGGTTCCTGCCAGTTTCATAAATTATTTCTGGTATTTCAATATCACCTGGTTTGCTTATATTTTGCTTATACTGCTGCATATTTAGGGATATGATTTTTTGGGTCAGTTATTATGGTACTAAGTTGTCTCATAGGTAGAGCAAGAGCAGAATTGATATTTCATGCAATACAAGAAATTAGTTATGTGCAGGTTCAGTAGTTTTTGCATCTTATTGATATGTGATCCTGCAAGAGATTTTATATGGTTTTTGGGGTAATAGTTGTAAACTTGAATCTGGTATGTTCAAGTAATACCTAGAGCTAAAATTTTACTTAGGAAAAAGGCCTGAACTTGAGTAATTGTAACCAGAACACTAGTTCTGCGTAATTATCAAACTGAAACATAGATAAGAGAACTTTGCAACTTAAGGTTTCTTGATGGTTTTTGTCTTTTGGTAACGCGATAGAGAATCACCGTCTCTCATGTTATGTTGTTTGGGTGTCGCCAAGGCGCTTTGCTAGGAGCAGTTGTTCCTCCTAGAGATTGCTATTCTTTTTATTGTAGTTGAGTTCTTTCATTCATATTGTTTAAATCTAGTGCCAGTGATGATCACGAGGATCAAGGTCGACATGAGGTGCACTTACACTTTTAAGCTGAATTGTTCTTTACTATGTAACACTCTCAAACTCAGCTTGTTAGATATTGTACTTAAACTCATAATTTCTTCTTTTGAAATTTGATCGTGTTAAAGGCAGCCTCAACCTTAACGTGGATGAACTAATAGCACCCACAAGTATATGACAAGCCAAACTCATTTTTGTTAATTTTTAAGGTGGTAAGCTACACGAAGCAGCCATTTCCTATTCAGCTGTATGTATTCATGGTTGAAATCACAAAGTGATCGACTTTTACTCTTTAGCTCCATCCAGCTAGTATATGTGATTCATCATGTGCCATGTTGACTGTTGAGTTTGGTCTGTTCACAGTGGGTAACTTGAAAAGAACCAAGGTATGTGCCGGTTCAGCAGTTTCATCTTTTCTGTGTTATTATGATGTGCAATCCTGTGAGATTGGTCTGTTCCTTTGGATAGTATTGTGCAGTATCACTAGTACTGTGTAACTCTTCTAACGCCGGAAACTCTACACCCGAGAACCCCAATCTTCAGTATGACATGGTCCATATGAAGGGGGAAATACCGGAGATAGCAAGTTGTTGCCACTTTTCAGTTTTGACTTTGACTAAGAAACTTGTAGTTGGGGTCTCTTGCTTCTCTTTGTTAATCTGGTCTTTAATGAATTAGCTGCTTCTTTAATGTTCATTCCGTTTTCTGATTTTTTTTTTCTTTAATGAATTAGCTACTTCTTTATATGTTATTTTTTTATTTTTGCATAATGTTCATTCTAGTAATTGCTGGTCATGTTGTTTGAGATTCGAATTTTGGTTTTCAAACACGAAGTATGATTGTTAAATGATGAGTTTCTAATACGGGTTTTCACATTGCATAAAGTGTTTGGTATATATTAACTCCTTTTCTTTGTATTCCCAATTAACTTTTGTCCAACCTATGCTTTTTGCAGGACCTTGACAACCCAATTCTGTTAAATGCTGTCAAAGGTAACAACTTTTTTCAGGCAGTTGTAATGATATTCCTTCTAAATTTTTGCAGCCTTTTCACCACTGACAAGCATATCCATGAACTTATTATATATTAGGCCTTAAATTCTTTCAGCCTTTTCACCATTAAAGCTTAGAGGATAATTAGGTCTTATATGATGTTGGATTCCCTCGACCACTCTGTAACCAATTTGCTAAAAACACCTCTAATTCGATACTATTTGGATATGCTGAAGGGTGCTTGCCTATGCCTAGATGGGATGAGCTGAACATTTTCTTCGAAAAGGCTGCAGGCTGCGTAGAACTTTTTTTCTTCCTTCTTTATTTACTTCGTTCTTTCATTTTTATTTTGCATTGTGTCAATGAATTAACTGTTCTTATTTCTTTTGTTGTATCTATTCAGGGTGTCGATTATTTTTGGGTTGAACGCACTCAATGGAAAGGACTGTTACAGGCGGTCATTCTGCAGCAGGGCCTTGGGATTCATAAATTCTGCCGCTCTTAGTCAACAAGAACTACGCCATCTCTGGTTGGAAACTTGGTACGAACTTTCTCTCTCTCACCTACTATGATTCCGCAACTGTAGGATAGATGAACTCAAGTTGGAAACGATCACTCAACCCACTATTTTCATACCTATAGTTAGCAGCACCTTCCATTGATTCGAAATGTAGAATTGGGAATTTGTCAATTTTAGACTAACTTATATAGTAGGTTGTATTGAGTTTTCAAACCTCGACGCCTCTGTCAAATCCATCTTCCGCGTCGTAAACAAAAGATTAGTATTAGATTAGAATTGATGAAAAAAGAACACAGATCATTATAACCAACAGAAGTATAAGAATGTGATAATTTTGGAAATTTATTACATGTTTATTAAATGTAAATGCAATCTTACATTTTTTCCTTATTCTTTTTAGAATTGATGCAAATTTACCCTCTTTGAGCTTGAATACAAATTCTAGGTGATCTTATCTTCAATTTTATATTTAACGTTTAGATAAATGAACTGAGTGGGAGGGGAATTGGAGCAAAGGTTACAGCAGCGCAGTATGCTTCTGATGTGATTGCCCAAAATATCGTCGTGCAAGCTATTTACAATGGTTCCAAAGTTGAAACCACTGGTAAATGCACCAGGTGGAGACCAGATCTTTTCATTGAGTATGTTATTTCATCCGGTAGATGGGGAGACCATATCTTACCATGGAGATGTTGCAAAGAGAATTGCATCAATGGAGGCAATTCAGATTTCAGGCAATAAACCAAGGTACATGCAGGTTCAGTAGTTACATCTTTTCTGTATTATTTTGATACAGATATTGTACTTCAGAGTTCACAAATGCTTACTTGGTTCTTGGTGAAAGGTTGTAAACATGAATCCGGTATGTCAGATATTGTACTTCAGAGTTCACGGTGTTCTCCTTTTGAAATTTGATTGTGTGAATCAAGGCAATGAACTTCGTTTTTAAGGTAATATACTACAGGACGTGGCTATTTCAGCTGTATATATTCTTGGTTTTACCCAACTCCAGCCAGTTAACAATAAGTAACTCGTAATATGCGAGGTTGGTCTGTTCATTTTGGGCGGCACTGCGCACCTATCACTTTGGGCGGTACTGCGCACCTCGTCCAACCTCAGAAACACCACACTAAAGAACCCCAAGTTGCCACTTTTCAATTTTGACTTTGATAAAACTGTTTTAGATTCACAATTCGAGCTATGATCCAAGATGAACCTCCGGTGTTTATTTTATAGTTCAAATTCCATGGAAAAACCAAATGCGCCAGAAATCCTTTAGGCTAAGTCCTATGGGCTAGATTGGACTGCTAGATTGGCCAAAAAGTGTTGCAAATCATGAAAAAAGTGTGGGAAAAAAAGTTAACACTCAATCTGGCTACTTCTCTCTCCTAGCATTTGCTCGTAGTCGCACTATCGGCGAGATCGAAACGCTGCACGGTGCAGCGCTCAAAAAGTGATGCTGGCTTATTTGGATAGTTCGGCGTTATACGAATATTCCGAGAGAATAACGTCGAATGGTTAGGCGCTAGGATGGATATTTGTTCCATTCGGCGTTCGAGATGCAACGTTTTACTCCATCCAGCGCTTGACCCTTTTTTTTAACTAACGGCTATTTTTTTTTCAGATTTCCATTTCTACATGTTTGGCAATTTGTTTCAATCGTATTTGGTTTCAAAATTTGGAAATTTATCAAAGTAAATGTTGCCATTTGAGAATTTGTAATCTTCCATTACATTGCAAAACAAAGTTACAATGTTTTTTGAAGAAACTAAAAAGTACATTGAAATTGAAATCCTATTTCTAAATAACTTAAAACATAAAAAAAACTACATTGAAATCCTACTTCTAAATAACTTAAAATCCCATATCACTTTAGTTTAGGGGATAAGGTCCAAACCATAACGGGCTAAAATCTCGTTCTTCTAAATTTTGTAGATGGGTCTCTCACATTCTTGTAATTCATCCAAGGGTTGTCGTAGAATCTTCATTTCCGATTCTCTTTGTTGCGTTTGTGCCAAGATTGAAGAGCTTTTCCATGTTCTTCCTTAGATACTCTTCCTCTTTTTCATATTTGGCCTCTCTTTGTGCTTGTGCGTTTTCAAGAAGTTCGATGAGTTTATCCATTTTTTCATGATCGATTTCTGCGATGCTTTAGCCTCACGAGCCTTTTCTTTGCTTTATCTCTACATTCACTTCTAACATCATCGGTTTGTTCGAAATAAGCGTCTTCTCTTTGATATGTCCGAGGTTTCAGAATTATAAGTAGATGAAGTGCTACAAACCTTGCCATATTTTGCAAATCTTCATCCATATTATCATCTTCATTTTCTTGAGTAGCTTGAGTTTGTTGACTAGGTTGAGTGGAAGTATCGAGTCCATCATCATTATTCACCGCTAGGGTTGTAATCGGGTTGATAAGTCTTCGAGGATACGGAAAACCGATTCGTACCTCCAAAGTTTTCCAGTCGATGCTTCATAATTCTGTTTTCCATGATGATACTGGGGAAAAAATAAAAGGAAAAATTTAGAGAAAGAAAGAAAGATAACAAAATGGAAGAAAGAAAACATTAAAATTTTTTGAGGTACTTACATAATCCGCCTCGGTCATCCCCGTAGGTTTGTTTCGGAAGTAGAGCCTAAAAAATGAAATATATTTCCTCACTTCGCTTCTTATTGTGTTGCACTTTGTTCGCAATGCTTTTTTTTCTCTTTCGACACCATTGGGACCTTTTCTTTTATTGTACTCTTCAATAATCTTACTCCAAAATATTGCACCTTTTTTTATCTTTTCCATGAATTGGATCGTTGCTTGCTATGACCCAACCATAAATTAGTGCCTCTTCTTCTATTGTACTAAAGTGTGCCATAATTTTGTATGAACAAAACTATGTGAAGAAGAGGAAGAAAACCAATGAAGAAGATAATCAATTGGTTTTGGTGTGAGGGATAAAGGAGAAGTAGTCCTTTATTTATAGGGAAGCTTGAAAAAATAGTTGTTGTGGTTTTAAACGGCTATTTAATCTGAGTCGTTGAAAATGGAACGGTCATCTTGATCTGATGGCTGACCTTCCAAAGCGCCGTTTGGTTCGGCGTCTCAACGCCGAATGGTAGGGCTATTTGCATTTCTGTAGTTGAATCTTCAACGGTCACTTTTGATCTCGCGGATGTGATGCAAAACGCCGTTTGGTTTGGCGTTGGACGCCCATTGGTGCGGCGCTCCGGCCAACAGATACATTTTCAGCCCAAACTCACATCACTTCATATCTCTATATAAACTCAACACAATAGCTCAAAATCCCCACACCCCAAACTTGTGAAGTTTCATTCTCTTTTCTTTTCTATTCAACATTCAAGCATGGTTGCATTCTCAATTGAAGAAGACAATGACTTGGTGAGAAGTTATTGTGCAATTAACAACACTCAAATAACAACCAACTCCTTTTGGGGACAAGTTGTTGAAGAATTTATGAGAATCAATGGTAATGCTAATGAGAGATGCAAAAAACAACTACAAACTCGGTTATCAAGCATCAAGTGTAATTGCAAGCGTTTTGTCATTTCATTAAGGGCATCAAATGGTAATCGTGAGGATGCTATGACTTTATATGAAACGGATCATGGAATGTCGTTCATTCATAACACCGCTTTGGAGATACTTGGTTATGAAGCATAGGCATGAAGAAATATTATGAAGACATATGCATATGAAGTTCTAGTTAAATATGTAATGTAATTGTAAACGTACTTAAGTGATAAAAAGAGTATTATGGAGTTTACAAGAACTAATAAAATGTCTACTTAATGAAAGCGTGCTTGATTAAAATGTCTACTTATATGAAATTTACTCTCCATTCTCATAAAATGCACCATCTCCTTGAGGGTCATATTGGTCTTCGTCGGTATTGATTCCATCTGTACCCTCACCAACTTCCGGCAAGGCATCATCTATACCCATGTTTGGAAAATCACCATCTCTCAAACCTTCTCCGTGTCGGTTCCATATGTGTGTAGTGAGTTCCAAGTGAAGTTGTCCCCAAATCGCAGGGTTGTACAATACATGAGGAGCTAGCCTTACATTTCCTTGAATTGGCGGTTGAGGTTCATCTCCCGTGATCCTCCCCCAATCCTCATTGCGATATTCCATCTCAACACACATGTTGTGCAGTATCAAGCACCCCCTCATAATTGCCTTCATGTCCGATTTTTTATAATAACGACAAGGTTTAAATATAATGCCAAACTTACCTTTAAGACCACCAAATGCACGTTCTATGTCCTTCCTTTTTGCTTCTTGGTATTGATTGAAAAGAGCTTCTCTAATGTTTGAGGCGGGTTTGTATGCTTGCACGATGCAACCGTACATGGGATGTGCACCATCTCCTAGGTAATACCCCTGTTCGTAATTCTTTCCATTGATTTGATAATGACAAGGAGGTGATACACCATTAAGTTGTCTATAGAACAAACCCGAAGCATGCAAGACATTAAGATCATTGTTCTGCCCACCCAACCCAAAATAGGAATGCTAGATCCATCTATCATATGTAGCTACCGCCTGCAAAACAACCGAGGGATATGGCTTATAGCCGCTGTGGGAACCTTCTTGATCCATTGGACATGCTCTCCATGCACAGTGAAAATAATCGACACTACCAAGCATACCAGGAAATCCCCGAGCTTCATTTTCTACTAAAATCCTTTCTGTATCTTGAGCAGTAGGTTGACGCATGTATCGACCATTATAAATCCAAATAATTGCATCCATAAACTTCATAGCATAATAGTAGATAGTGGTGGCTCCCATTTGTGTGTAATCATCTAAGGAATCCGTGCAATGCTTTTGGCAAAATGTTTCATGACGGCAATCATTTTCATATATGGACTATGACCAGAATACCGCAAGCATCCGTTTTTGGCGAAAATCATGGTCATAATCACAAACTTGCTCTAAAATTCTCAAAAAAAGTGGACGAGGCAAAGCAAACCGATCTTTGAACTTCTTTGGCCCATACATACATTTAAAGTTGAAGTATTGATGCATCATACGAGCATCTACATCTACACGTTTTCTGTGCACTGTCTGACAGGTCTTGACTTCATTCGGGACGGGTTGATGTATTCCCCGCCTCCTATGAGTCTCCAAAATTGTAGCAACTGCTATAACATTCGTCTCAATATCATCTTCATCATCCGGAAGGCCAAACAAAATTCTTCTCAGAGCTCCCTGCATAATGTACCTAATACAACAAATAAATAAAGTATTAACCATAAAAATGAAAAAACTTAAACACACTCCATAAAAATAAATCATAACACTCCATAAACAAAAAATAAACAAAATATAACATTCCATAAACAACAAATAAACAAAATATAACACTCCATAAAAATAAATAGTACTTAAAAGTATAACACTCCATAAAAATAAAAAAAACTTAAACACTCCATAAAAATAAAAAAACTTAAACACTCCATATGGTTTCATAAACACTTAAACACTCCATAAAAATAAATAGTACTTAAAAATAAATAGGTCAAAGGAAATTATGCGGTTGTTGGTTGAACTGAGTATCATAAACAATGTTAGGCTCGCTTTCCCCCAACAACGCATCGGTAAATTCATTTCCTCCTTGTTGATATTGTGCATTTCCTTGTTGTGATGTAGTAGCTCCATCTTGACCTAGGAGTGTAAAATCCTTGACCCGTAGCCCATTCATATGAACCACCTAATGTGAGGTCTTGTGATGTAAAAGCTTCATTTGGATTGTTTGGAGCATGGATAGATGGTACGGAAGAAGATGTAGATCGCGGATGAGGAACATGAAGTTGTAACCAATTTGTACGACTCGTCCCATGCGGCTTGACGAGCTCCAAGCTGGAATGAACATGATTTTTCCATAAACCTAATGCAATCAGCCTACAAGGATATAAATTAGAGAATTTAGTCGAATATTCAAGAAACTTAAAATGAAAATGAGTACAAAATGTAAATGTACTTATTATTGTCAAATTCATCTCCCAAAAGTTATATAGATAAGCAGCGACGGATCCAGGATTTTGTGCCCGGGTGGGCTATTTTTTTTTCGTACACCAAGATTGTACTAGTCTAAATACCTGAAAATTATTTACAATGAGAAATACGCTACACACTATTTAACAATATTTTAAATTGAGCAAACAACGTGTATATTAAAATTAGTATTATTATATAAAATTGCGGCCGAAGGCCGCTCGAAATTTTTAAATGTTATTTCTATATATTTGTATGGCTTTCAAATCAAATCATTAGCATCAGGACATTTAAACATCAATTTTTTGTTATTGCAAAAATAAAAAAATGAGATGGGAAGAAAACATCATGTTAACATATATTTTGATATTGGGCTAATTTTTACTCCATGACCTAAAAAAAAGGAGTAGTTTATACATGGGCCAAATTTGGGTAAATATTTGGAAACAACATGACCTAAATTGATCGGGTTGTGGTGGAGTGGGGTAAGTTCTATTGTTGACTCCAATTTCTAAGTACTAACCTAAACATAAAATGACATACTTCAAAAGAATTAATCAAAATCAAGAAATCATGTGAATATGTCAATTACTAATGGGCTAATTAGAAATTTTATCTGGGCTAATCAATAACTTTTGGACAATTAGGCTTGCTGCAGCTTTTCCAAACTTTAAAATGTAGCCTACCTAAGCCACCCCCCACATCCGTCACTGTAGATAAGGAACCATTGGAACTGGTATTTGACGTTCTAAGCCTGCTTCATTGGAAAATGGTAAATTGAATTCTATCT
Organism: Papaver armeniacum; assembly: GCA_023531295.1. Lineage (NCBI taxonomy): Eukaryota > Viridiplantae > Streptophyta > Magnoliopsida > Ranunculales > Papaveraceae > Papaver > Papaver armeniacum. The sequence continues at coordinate 126,772 of JAJJWW010004109.1, forward strand.
CCGGCAGTTGTGATGGGGGCTCATTCTGTGTGTGATAGGTATACGTCTGCGACATCATGTCAGGAGGAGGGTGACTAGGAAACAAACTGCGAGGAATGTTTGAGCTACCACTTGCTATCTCATCGACGTTTTGAGCGTGGTATGACTCAATGACATAAGGTCCAATATTCTTCTTCGTCCACCAAGTGTTATATTGATCCTCCGTGATTGTATAATAATCATTGACATCTACTACGATATCATCTACATCAATTGTTTCCAACTTTGGAGGATTTTTCGGGACTACAATCTCACCTCTAGTGCATACTCATATTGGTCTCCCGCAGCATACTGACTCTCTGCCCATGGTTGCCAAATACATGATTCCTTTGTTCTAGTGTCAATCTGTATTCTTGCGCTTTTGACCGAGTGTTTCATAGTATCCTTTCCTCGGCCTTCTCGATGTCCTCTCTTCCTTGATGCAATCCTAATTTTCTTGAAGAGACAAATCTTTGGGAAAACATCATGATGACGGAAGGTGTACGGCAAAGTAAGGGTTGCATGTTGCGAAAGTAGTAATAGTACCAATACTAAAGTATTACAACCATGCCAACTAAATTTGTACCCCTGGTTGACCAATCGTCGAGATATTTATAGTATTACCTAACGAAGCTAGACCCTAATCATACTCCCCAACTCTATTCAAGTCATCCAATAACAAAACCTAAATGTTTATCTACTTTTCCTTTAAGAATGCGCTAGAAGAAAATGACCAAAACACCACATAAAGAATGCTCGTGTCAATGTCATTTGCACATTCAATATTATTCAGCCTTTTTCTACTTTCAATGTAGTTTTTCAAGACAACTAAGGAAAATGTATTAGTCTTAGAGTCCATGCACCATGATTTTTGATATCCGAAAAATACAAATCATCCAAAGCGGGATATGTTAGATCACCGCCTAACTCCGCATAACTACCGGCCGTTTACTAGGGTCACCGGTGGGAATTCCGTTAACATGTACCAATCTAAAGGAAGGAGGCCAATCTCAAACTCCAGAAAATGAAAGCTCCTGGTACTTTTCCACCATCTCTCACTATGGCTTCAACTAAGGCTCTATCCCCATTCACAAATCAAACTCAAAAACAGAGGAAAAGCCACAATTAATTATGACAAAATTGTTGTGCTACCGGATTATCTTGCACTACAATCTTATAATATTTTTCAATTTCTTTGAAACTACCTCTAAATCTTACTTTGCGAGGATCTTTCGTAACATCGTGACATACATGTCCATCACATTTCCATGATGAAACTATATCCAACCCATCTAGCATTTCATCCATACTACATGAAAAAAAATATCATTATCATTGTCATTCATTTTCATCCATACAAACTAAATGATCATTATCAATTCATCCATACAAACTAAATTATCATTATTATTCATTTTCATCCATACAAAACTAAATTATCATTATTAGTTCATCATACAAATAAGCATGGAATGAACTCATAATTTTTCACACTTCCATAAAAACAAGCAATCATAAACAAATACTTGTTTTTTGATTTTCACCAATCAAAACTAAATTATCATTAAAACTAACAATTCTAAAAATCAATCAAAACATGGAATGCACAACCCTTCAAATAATCGAATTAAACCTAACAATTCTAAAATCAATTTCAATCACATATCATCTAAATGTAAGGTAAACATATCATCTAAATCATGTATTATATCAACTATCAATCATCAATTTCATCAAATTTTCATCATAATCAAGAATCAAGAAGAAAAAAAACCTAAAATTTTAAATCCTTACCTCATTCAATTTAGGTGAATGGAATTGAATGAAAATACTCTCAAACGATCAAGAAATTGATGGAGTACAAACCCACAAAAGGAATTGAGAAACAAACGTCTAGAATCACTGATCTACGAAGTGCATTTGCGGGTGTGTTTGAGAAAGAAAATGAAATGGGAAGAAGCGAGGAAGAAGGGGCCTGCTACGAGAAAACACGATTTTGGGCAATAAGTTCGGCGTTTTCAACCTGGTGACCAAGTCAAACGCCGTTTGATTTAGGCGTTCATCCGGACTTATTTATCTTATTCGGCGTTAAACCATTATCTTGTTAACGTTTTGCTGCTGGGTCGCCATGCCATAGAGGTTATTAGGTTGCCCAAGCTGACGTGGATGACCAATCTAGCAGCTAGATATCTAGCCCATAGGACTAAGCCTTACCAGAACTCTCAAGTTGGAGGTGAGGGGGCGCGTCTTTGGAACCGGCATACCAGGCGGTTCAAGCCGGATGCACTGCTCTCATAGATTTTCAAATTGTAGGGTTATTTTGGGCAATCCAAAAAATATCTAGGGTTATTTTGGGCAACCCGAAAATTAGCTAATTCACAAATGACCTAGATTTTAGCCATCTCATTCAGTCTCACTCAGTTGGGAGAAGGAGAAAACGAAGAAGAATGTCGAGCGTCTTACCGGAAGATATCGTAGAGGAGAACATACTCACAAGGTTACCTGTCAAATCTATTTCAAGGTTCAGGTGTGTCTCTAGAAATTGGTATCATCTATTTCGAAACCTAATTTTATCAAAAATCATCTCAACCATGCGAATCTCATCAACAAATTCAATTTCTTGGTTACCAACTCCGATTACAATTGCGTTCTATCAACAACATCATCACCATTTGTAAGTCATGCTCTTGAGGTTGATTATCCATTAATGTCCAGAAGATGCATGCCTCAAAGTCTAGGTTCTTCTAATGGTTTGGTTCTCATGGTCATAGTAGAATCTTCTGAAAATCTTTGCATTTGGAACCCGGCTACCCGAGAATATAAACATATACCAGAACATTCAGCTGACTCAGACTCTGTTGCACATGGGTTTGGTTATGATTGCAAGAATGATGATTATAAGGTGTTGAGAATTTGGAGTTCTATTCCTGATGAAGAAGTTTTGGAAGCTAGTGTTTACTCATTAGCTTCAAATTCATGGAAGGAACTTGGTATCATTCCTTATAATTTCACTCTTGGTATAAATAAGGGGCTTCTACTTAATGGTGTTCTTCATTGGATTGTATCTAGTGTTCTTGTTTGTTTTGATATTTCTGATGAGATGTTCCGTGATGTGCCTTTACCTTACAGCAGTTCAGATGGGGTCCCGGCCCCTTCCACTTTAGGTTTGGGCGTTTGGGAAGGGAAACTTTGTCTATTTCAAAAGAATCACATGGAGAATCCTACTATATTATGTACGCATCAAAATGATCAAAATGATCACTTGGATGTGTGGACGATGATGGATAACAAGTGGAGTAAGCATTTAAAGATTACTGCACATGTGGCAGACATGTACTATAGCAGGCCAATCCAAACTTTACAAAATGGTGAGATCCTTATTGAAGGCAGTCCAGGGGTGGAAGAGTGCATTGATCTGGAGGAAGAGTGGATTGATATGATTTCGTATGACCCTAAGCTTGAAAGAGTCAGAGCTCTGAAGATATATGGTCTCCCAGAAGATTCTGATGTGGATACTTATATTGAGACCTTAGTACCACTAAACTCCGGTACTTATGTTAACAAATAGAACAAACAAGTATATAACAAGAAAGAAAAGAAATAGATACTGACGACTGATGGGAATCTAGATTCATGAACCAAGAAAGTAAGGGTACAGACAAGAAGGGAGGAAGATATTGTTGAAAGGGATGGTGAAGCGGAAAATGGTTCATTGTATGTAGCAGTGGATTATCCAAAAATGAAATTGAAATCAGGCGCATGGCGGTTGTAACGGCATTTTGGGTAATTTCCAAGCACTTTGTTTTTTTAGTATTTGTTATTTTCTTATGCGACTGAATGTAGAAACCCAGCATCTTTTTTATTTATAGAAATGTAAACGAGAAAATCACACAACTGTATTTGTTTTGCACTTGTTTACAACCACACAACTGTATTTGTGCTAGCGCATGCATGTTTTCGGATATAATCTTCCGCAGAGGTAGGTGACTTGTAGTTTTCAATTGTTTACTAGTTTATAATAAGGTAGAAGTATTTAGGTGTGTCCGAGTATGTGGCTGTGTCCATACCTATGGACACACGATACGGCGACCCGGAGAAGTATCCGCGCAACACAGCGTGGCATTAATAATAAAATGTTCAGAATAACGTCTCCATGCTATGTTAGCCTTGGGCATAGTCGAGGTGTCCCAGTGTGGCACTTTTTTGCCTGGGAATCTAAAAAGATGGTGCCTCTTTGACGTACTTTGGTTTTAGTATATTTAGATACTTAGGCTATTGATGTAAATTTAACTGAAAATAGGGTAATCTGCCGGCGAGAAAGAAAGCCATTCCAATTTCGATAATGAAGTGAATCTCCCGTATCTCAAAACCATATTTTATTGATCTTTCAGGCCCTGCAAGGCTGGGTAGACTCTCCTCGTGGATCAGGGTACATGTAAAGGTAAAAAGAGACCAAAGATGCGCTGGAAGGGGCTCCAAACTCGTATTGGCTAGATCTTTATTATTCAACTATTCTTTCTGAAGGAGTCTCCAAGATCTTTACTATTCTTTGAGTCTCATGTAGTTATATGGTTCATATGGAAGTATAGGTGCAAGTCTTATCATGATAATGAACCCTGTGTCACATTAAACAAAAAATGGAAACTAAGATCAGGAAGATAGGATAGTTGCAAAGATAAATGAACTCATCCTATAGGCAATAGTGCCTAACAGTTTTAGTTCCTGATCAGGATCTAAACTTTTCAGATTCTTTTATCTTTGATGAATTCTGATACAGGAAAGCAGTGGAATTGTGTAAAGTGCTGTAGCTTAGCTAGAAGTAGAAAGTTCGGCTGTGAAGGATGCAGTTTCATGGGTTGCTGAGAAAATCAGAGATAAATAATAAAGAAGTGAAGCAGTACCTGAGGTAGACAGCGTAGGCTATATGAAGAACCAAACCATATCATAAGGACTCCAGATATATGTCGTAAGTTCAATGGATGACAGTCGTTCCTTCTTGGCAAAGCCTGTCAGCATTATCTGTTGCAACTGCAGGGAGGTGTTTAAGGTCAGTTTTGTTTCCAGTCAACATTATGAAAATATTACCAGCATTCTCCATTAACACCTTTTCTCGTTTGTCATAGACAAGAATAGCTTCGACTGCCCCTCTCTAGTAATTCACTAGTTATGAATCTGTTACTCTGTATCTTTCTTTAGGCCTGTTCTAGTTTACTAACTAGAATAACTAGGTAACTTACAGATGAAACTGGAATGTATAACCCCTTATGAAGGACTGGTTTTGCCTTAGAACCTGAGCTGGTTATTGGCGTAACACTCCCATGCATGGCCCCACTCAATCGCACCTGAGTACTCGGCCAAACCTTACAGTCTTGATATACTCCCTCCGTCCCACTATTAGATGACCTATTTAGTTTAAAATTTTGTCCCATCATTAGTTGACCTATCTCATAAACAAGGGAATATTTCTAAAATTATCCTTTCGATTGATTATCGGTAGTATAAGAAATATGTATAATTTGATATTCATGTTTATACTCGTTGCGTAGGTGTTTTAAAATGTTTTTCAATGATATAAAGTTTACGAAAATCCAGGGTATAGTTTGAGAGATAAATCATTTCTAAATATTACAAATTATTATCAATAAGGGTATAATTGTAAAGAATATTTAAAAATACTCATTCCATTTCTTGCCTTAAAAATTGTGCAAACTTGAACTAGGTCATCTAATAGTGGGACGGAGGGAGTATTTGACAGTTCTGCCTAGTCATAATTTACTTTAGTCTTCCCTCCTGAGTGCCCAGCTCCTCATCACTCCAGTCACATGGAGGATTTTATTGCAGAAGGTTTATGATTCGAGTGCGTGCATTTCGTTCTAGGTTTCAAGTTTATTTACTTCTTCTACTGATTATTTCTTCGTGCTTTCAGCTTCCAAATCTTCCACCATTCCACCGCCAAGTACTTTGAAGACTTGAGGTACCAGATTAGAAGCCCATGCCGAACATTTACATTATGAATGATAATAACCTTGAAATCAGCAGGAGCTGCTAAAACTTGAAGATTTTTTGATAGAGGTCCGTATTCCAAACCAAATACAAGTTCAACACCATCCGTCTTAGACAACCTCTGAATCCCTAAAGGTACATCCTTATGCCTCCTGCTATCTCATGGATGACAACTTATATTAACAAATGCACCTGGAAGCACACAACCACCACAAGACAAATTCAGCATTGGAAAACAGAAACTGCTGGATGATGGGTTTCCCCTTTCTGAGCAACATTGTTACCAATAAAACCAGGAATTTGAGTTATTCAACTCAGAAACACATGAATTTAGACATTCTTCTTTTCAACTCAGGAATTTGAGTTATTCACTATTTTCTTCTTTCTGTCTTTTTTTATTTAATTTGTTCTTTCATTTTTTACTTAACAAGGTTGAATTGTCATTTATGTCAATGAATTAACTGTTCTAAGTTCTTTTACTATCCAGGGCGTCGATTTTTATTGGGTTGAACGCAGTCTATGGAAATTACACGAGATCATTCTGTTGTAGGGCCTTGGGATTTCAAAATTGCTGCCGCTCTGCGGCATCTATGGTTGGGAACTTGGTACGAACTCTCTCACTCTCTCGCCCACTATGATTCCGCAACTGTAGGAAAAATCGACCTTAAGTTGGAAATGATCCCTCAAACCACTATTTTCATACCCATAGTTAGCAGCACCTTCCATTGATTTGAAATGTAGTATCTCAATTTTTACTAAAGAACATAGTGGGTTGTATGTTTTCAAACCTTAATGCCTCTGTCAAATCTATCTTTCACGTCATAAACAAAAGACTATTATTAAATTAGTGTAAGAATTTGATAATTATCGGAAATTTGTAACACGAGACTGTGTTCAAAAGTTAGTGTTCATTGGAAAAAAATGCCGGTATAATCGTGAGTTTATTAACTAGCTCGCAAAATTTTTATGAAAATCTAAGTTTTAATTGTTGATCTCGAGGTCCTTTATATGGCCACTTTTTGTAAATCTAAGTGATCAATTACTTTGAATCACCAAAAAAAAGATTGAGAATGGTCCAATGACCGAAAAACCAAAAATATCCTCTTTTAGTCCAATTACTATAACTTGTGTATCTTATCTTTTCGAAGGGGTATAATTGGAAAGCAAACTTTAATATAACATAGTTTCTAAAAATCCGTGCCTTAGAGAATTTTGAACAAATTTTATCTTGTTGGAAAGCTAATCAATTTTAAAAAAATCTATCCAATGACACAAACAACAATATCACCCTCTTAATTTAGCAAGTTTTCCTTACAGAGTTTAAAATTGAAGGTATTTATCATTCAATGAAGGCACAATTTTAGAAAATTAAATGTATATTCATTATGCTAAACCAAATCCACAAAAGATACATAATACTTTAGGTAGTAACCAAAATTTGGTTTATTTTCTATAAAGATGAAAGAAATCGCAGAAAGTTTGTTGAGGATCGAATATTGGAACTAATTTTCCGTTCAACTAATATTGTTATAAAAAAGCGATGTACGATTATATAACGTTTTTCCCAATTCTTAGATTTAAATAAACTAAAAAAATGATACACGGTAGACATTAGTTTTGTTAGGCTTCCGATTGTGTACACTTTAATTTTAGGCATAAAGCTTTTTTGATACTTACGATTGTGAATAATGGAGGCAATTTGTTAAATCAAAATTGAATGGATAACGCCGCTCCAGTTGGAAACTTCAACCTAGTGCCCCCTCAATGAACCGATTCAATCTGTTCAACCAAGTGCCTCTCAATCACAACCAATCCAAGAAGGTGTTCAACCAAGTGCCTCTCAATCACAATCCAAGGAAGCCGTTCAACCAAGTGCTTCTATCACAACCAATCCAAGAAGGTGTTCAACCAAGTGATGAACAATGGTTAAGTAGGACAAGCCGAAAAGAAAATCCTCCTCGAAAGAAAGCGAAACACCTTGTCGTAGATGAATCAAGGTGTAATACTTCAACATTTTATTAACTTATTATGTTTTTCTAAGTAATACTTTTAAGGGTCAGAAGTTTTAGGTTATTCTAATTTTATTTTTTAACTTGTCATCAAAAATGCTAGATTGGCCTTTGGAGGGTGAATGTGAAATGGTTGTCAATGTCATGGAGCCGAGACCGACACCTTCCATATGCCGTTGGGGAGACGACGATAACTGAGATGATGTTGCTTGCTGATTCTTAAACTCCCGTCCATGGCAAGGGTGTTAGGGCCGAGTTCATATTTTAGGACAGTTCAACATGGGTTTATGGATCGACTAATTTTCCGTCTTTCGCTGATTCGTTTGAGGAGATTTGGAAAAAGTGATACTTTCGGGAGCAACAGTCAATTCCAGTTACTTGATCAACCAAGGAAGGGCAACAACCAAGGTTTTGAAAATGCTCCCAACTACATGGATTGGTACCGGTGAAACCCGTTTAGGAAAATGGAAAAGTGATACTTCTAAGTATGTTTATGGATTAAGAATGTGACACATTTTATGCGTTTTACAATGAAGAGATGAAAGTTGATATCTGAAGATAGGTTTATATATTAACCTACCGCAATTTCACGGGGATGTTTGGAAAAAGTGATACTTTTCCTAAAACCGTGACAAGTATCACTTTTCCGCCTCAGTTGATGAAACCCATGAAACGTAGGCTAATTTATTTGTAATGGCGATTTATAGTTTTAGTTAAAAATTTTGTTTCTAGTTCGTAACCAAACAACGAATCACATAAGACATAAAGAACACAATCACTTTTGAAACGCTAATAACTTTTCTCCGATTATTATACTTCAAAAAACAACTATGGTTTCTCAACCAAACAACACCATAATCACTTTTGAACTCCGTTATGTTTCCAAATCACGAACCACATGGTTATGCTCCGGCTGTACACTCAAAAGAATTTGGCAAGGGTTCGATCGCTCCTTATAATCGTAGGTTTTTAAGTTGTTAACTACCGATTATGGTAGATTTCCAAAAACCCCATGTTCGGATGGGTTTGGTAATATATTAACTTTATGGTCGGCAAAACCCCTCCCACCCATGAAATATGGCAAGGTTGGATGTCAATTTGGGTTATATAATTATGTACCCTACCGATTATTGATTTCAAAATTCATTACGTGAAGTCTTAACATAAATGCAATCTTACATGTTTTCCTTGTTCTTTTTACAATTGATGCAAATTTTCTCTCTTTGAGCTTGAATACAAATTCAAGGTGATCTTATTTTCACTATTATATTTAATGTTTAGGTAAATGAACTGAGTGGCACTGGAATTGGAGCAAAGGTTACCACAGCGCAGTATGCTTCTGATGTGATTTCCCTAAAATTCTATCGTGCAAGATATTTACAATGGTTCCAGAGTTAAACCACAGGTAAATGCACTAGGTGGAGACCAGATCTTTCCATGGAGCTTTCGTTACTATGCTGTTTCATCGATAGATGAAGACCAGATCTTTCCAATATTACAAAGAGAATTGCATTTATGAAGGCAATTCTGATTTCAGGCAAGAAAAGAAGAACCAAGGTTTGTGCAGGTTCAATGGTTGCATCTTTTTTGTATTTTTTTGATATGTAATCTTTTAAGAGATTTTACTTGGTTTTTGGTGAAAAGGTTGTAAATGTGAATCTGGTATGTCAGATGCTGTACTTCAGAGTTTGTAATGTACTTCTTTTGAAATTTAATTGGGAGGCAGTGAACTTCATTTTTAAGGTTCTATGTTGCAGGACTTGGCTATTTCAGCTGCATGTATTCCTTTAGTCACCTTTTACCCAATTCCAGCCAGTTAACATAAGTAACTCATAATGTGCCATGTTGAGAATTACGGTACCCCAGTCTTCCAAAATTGTTGCCACTTTTCAGTTTTGGCTTTGATAAAACTGTTTTGGATTACCAAGATCACGCGAGACAGTGTTCAGTTAGACAAACCAAATGCACCATCAAGTCCTTTACCAGAACTCTCAAGTTGGAGGTGAGGTGGTCGTCGCGTCCTTGAAACCGACCTACCAAGCCGGATGCACTCAAATGGGAGGGTTATTTTGGGCAATCTGAAAAACATCTGAATCATAAATGACCTGGAATTTAGCATTTTAGCCCTCTCAGTCTCACTCAGGAAGAAAAGGAGGAGAAGAAGCAGCAGCAGCAGCAGAATGTCGAGCTTCTTGCCAGAGGAAATCATAGAGGAGAACATACTCACAAGGTTACCAGTCAGATCAATTTCAAGATTCAGGTGTGTCTCCAAAAACTGGTATCATCTATTTCGAAACCCTAATTTTATCAAAAATCATCTCAACCATGCTAATCTCATGAACAAATTCAACATCTTGGTTACCAACTCCGATTACAATGGCGTCCTATCAACAACATCATCACCATTTATAAGTCATGCTCTTGAGATTAATTTTCCATTCATGTGCAGAAATTGTATGCCTAAACTTCTAGGTTCTTCTAATGGTTTGGTTTACATAGACCCAGTAACAGCTGATGATAATATGTGCATTTGGAACCCAGCTACCGGAGAATATATAAGACTACCAGAATATTTAGACTACCTAGACTCTGTTGCACATGGATTTGGTTTTGATTGCAAGAATGATGATTATAAGGTAGTAAGAATTAGCTGTTCTGATCCTAATGGACAAGTTTTGGATGCTGGTGTTTACTCATTAGCTTCAAATTCATGGAAGAATCTTGGTATCGTTCCTTATGATCATTTCCCTGGTGGTACAAATATTGGGGTTCTACTTAATGGTGTTATTCATTGGATTGCGACTAGAATAGTATCTAGAGTTCTTGTTTGTTTTGATGTTTCTGATGAGACGTTCCGTGATGTGCCATTACCTTACAACAGTTCAGATGAGGACGAGGCCCCTTCCATTTTTGATTTGGGCGTTTGGGAAGGGAAACTTTGTCTGTTTCAAAAGAATCACATGGAGGATCCTGACATTTGTACGCATCAAAATGATCACGTCGATGTGTGGACGATGATGGATAACAAGTGGAGTAAGCATTTAAAGATTACTGCACGTATGGCAGACATGTACTATGGAAGGCCAATTCAAACTCTACAAAATGGTGAGATTCTTATTGAAGGCGGACTAAGGGAGGAAGAAGATGGCATTGATCTGATTTCGTATGACCCTAAGCTTGAAATAGTTAGAGATCTGAGGTTACATGGTTTAAGTGGGCATCTCTGAGGTGGATACTTATATTGAAACCTTAGTACCTCTAAACTCCGGTACTTATGTTAATAAGAAACTGATACTGACAGACGATGAAGATCTAGATTTATGAAACTGGGGGGCGGAAGACATGGTAGAAAGGGATGGTGTCGATCTTTCTTATGTTTTTGCGCTACAGAAATGGAAGCAGAAAATGGTTCATTTCGAGATCAGGCGCATGGCGCTTGTATAAGTTATAACGGCATTTTGGGTAAATTCCAAACAAAGTAATTTCTATGCACTTTCCTTTTTTGGTATTTGTTATTTTCTTATGCGAATGAATGATAGTTAGGTCTGCTATTTTAAGTATTTTGTATTAGTGTTTGAATTTTTCAAATTGGAATGAATTTGCAAATCCAAACATCACATATTTTTTCTTTGCAACTCGAGTAAGGTCCTATCTCATTAAGCAATTATTTGTTGATGTTTGGAACTTTCATATGCAGTGAACATACAAACCAAGCATCACATATATTTTCGTTTATCAATTCGAGTAAGGTCCTCTCTCGTTAAACAATTATATGTTGGCTGTGTTTACCTCGTGACTCATAAACGAAAAGCTTTTCTTATCGTGGCTCAAACTGTTTTGTCAGCAGCTAGTAGTTTCATAAGGGTGGGCTGATCATTTCGAGCAGGCGTGTTCGTTTCAACTTTAGTTAAAACTAGACTTGCAGTCGTAATCATACAATTTTTATATCTTCATTATTTTCTGTTTAGACATATACTTTAAGATTCATATTTAATTTCCTTCAGAATTGAAAATGGACTTGTAACCTCACTTGGTCGTGGCGTTAATAATAAAATGTTTAGAATATCGTCTCCATGCTATGTTTGCCAGGGGCATCGTCGACATGTCTCAGTGTGGCACTTTTTTGCCTGGGCATTTAGAAATATGAATCAGTTAGACTGTTGAATGAATGATAGTTAGGTCTGCTTTCTTTAAGTATTTTGTATTAGTGTTTCGAGTTTTCAAATTGGAATGAATTCGCGAATCCAAACATCACATATTTTTTTCTTTGCAACTCGAGTAAGGTCCTATCTCATCAAACAATTATTTGTTGATGTTTGGAACTTTCATATGCGAGTGAACATACAAACCAAGCATCACATATATTTTCTTTTATCAATTCGAGTAAGGTCCTCTCGTTAAACAATTATGTGTTGGCTGTGTTTACCTCGTGACTCATAAACGAAGCAGTCAAATTAAAGCTTTTCTTATCGTGGCTCAAACTGTTTTGTCAGCAGCTAGTAGTTTCATAAGGTCGGCTGATCATTTCGAGCTAGGCGCGTTCGTTCAACTTTAGTTAAAACTAGACTTGCAGTCGTAATCATACAATTTTTACATCTTCATTATTTGCTGTTTACACGTTGAGGTGTCTCAGTGTGGCACTTTTTTGCCTGGGCATCTAGAGATATGGTGCATCTTTGATTTAC
>JAJJWW010004111.1:0-39124 GCA_023531295.1 Papaver armeniacum
TAGGATTGGGTGACCTTTTTGTCCTCTAGTGCTTGGCCCCCAATTAAAATGTCTGCCCCCTCAATCAATCCAGGTTATTTATGTGTTTACATTTTGGTGTTTTTAGAGTTTGTCATTTGAGGTTTCTTGGCGATCAAGTTTTAGCATTGTTAGGGTTCTATTTAAAGGGTTTGATTAATGTAACTGAACAATCTTGATTGGTCAGTAACCCTAGAGCATCAGCAATACTACAGCCATAGAGAAATTGATCTCATCCATAGAGAAATTGATCTGAATATCCCTACAACAAAAGTAACAAAGGAGGTGCACAACCGTTAATCCAAAGGCTTAGGTGCCACCAGTGTAGTGGTCTATCAAACCTGATCCTTAAATCAAGTGGTTTTGGTCAGAGTCTTACACGAGAACTATGTGTTGGCGATAGAATAGGCCAACAACATTCAAGATCTTTAGTTAGTTAAAGAAGCAAAAACCTATAAACCCATCATCTCTCAATCTTCTTGTGAACTCTTGAATTCAACAGAAATAAAAATGGAAGAAACGAAAAACAAGAATGGTAATAAGCAAAACAGAAAGAAAATCCAAGTTGTTAAAGGTGGTGGTGGTGGGATTGGTGTAGTTCTATTGTGGGGTGGAGTTTTTGCTGTTGCTACTTTTGTCGTCACTTTGATCAACAAAAGAAACAAGAAAAGATTGAATTTTCCAACTGATGATGACAAGAAGAAATCTAATCGTACGAATTGTAATGCTGGCGAAGAAGAAGAAAGAAACGAAGGCCTTCGTTCTCTGCTTCAAACCCAAACACCAATTAGTGACCCTCATCTGTGGTACAATGAGTATCCAAAAGTTCTTTCGTGCTTGTTTATTCTGTTTATTATTGAGATCTTAGACCAATTGAGAGAGTTATTTTGCAGTTATACCGGCATTAGCATTGGGAACAATGTTATTAAGATGGGTTCAGCTAAGGTGAAAATTCTATGAACTCAATTGTTGTTTTCAGTAAAATTTCTATGTAATGCAAATCGTTTATCTGATGAATGCTAGCTTCAGGAAGATGAGTTGAGGACTGTTGCCACCTGTGGAGATCTGAAGACTGTCAACGACCTTAATGATCTTGTCAAGGATAGAGTTGTAACTGTGGAATCTGCTAAAGAGGTTGTCAAGGATTCATTGTCAGAGATGGAAATGTGTAAGAGTGGCCAGGATAAAAGTAACAAGGAAGATTGTTTTGAAGACTCGATATCGGTGGAAGCTGTTAAAGAGGTTGGAGGTGCAGTTGAGCTACCTGTGACAGCCCACAATGTCCGCTGCCAGGATGGGAATCCTAAGATGTTACTGGAAGACAGTACTGAAGATGAGGAGGACGAGGACAATGACGAAGAAGATTACGAAGATGAGGAGCTGGAGGAAGAAGACGAAGATGACATTTATGACGATGACGAATCAATTGAAGGGAAAGGAGACGAGGATTCAGAAGGAACAGGGGAGTCTTCGAGGGAATCAAATGCTGAGGCAATTTGGCCAGCAGAATTGATCGAAGAACACCAACACCTGGAACTGAAGAAAGGCAATGATCAAATCATCAACGAAGAAGGTACAAAAAAATTGGAGGTAGCTTGGAAGGGAAATGCAGATATTCTTCAGCAAGGTCACGCAGGCGAGAAAGAAACAGGCTGTATGATGATGGGTAACTGCGCATCATTGATTCTTATTTCAAAGTCCAGATTACGTATGTGGTCATCATTAACTGTGGGTCTACTGATTATTGCAATCGTGCATCATCTCCTGGTGTCTTCATTTCTGAATCTTAATATTTCGCTGTAATGCAACTTGAAATAAGTTGACAAAATCTTTGCAAGTCTTCAGGGAACATTTAATAAAAGAAAACCAGGGACTAAGGAATATATTCAGTGACTTTATTTCCAGAAACCGAATTACCTAATTCACTGTAAAGATTATGCAGACAATGATCATGAGCAAAAAGTTACAAATAAATCATCTGTTGGAAAATATATATTATCACTAGTATTTCTATGTATTTTCACAAGTCTACAGAAAGAAGACTTAAGGGCGACTGCCAGCTACATATACTATGTTTCCTTCTTTTTTTTTTATCATAAAGTGCCCCTAACTATGGCTCTTTTTCTCTATATACATTCCCCTCACAGTCCACAGACTTGCTCAATAGGTATTGCTGACTTGTTTCTCAGAGGAGCTATTTTGAACAAAAGAATGACTTAAGATACATTTGACGTGGTTGACTAATCCGGAAATCTACATTCAAAAAAACGACTTGAAGAATATGGTGAATGATGACAAAATTTCATACCCGCAAACTCAGAAATTCTGGTTGAAAGGAGTTGTATATCTTCCTACTAACATTCATGAAGAAAATGGTCATTTGAGGAGCATGGCCAACTACAACCTGCAGACCAGCCAAGCACGCCAAGGATCAGATCCACGCGCATGCTGCATTTTACCTGAAGAAAAATTAACTTAGTACAATCACAGACCAAAAGAGAAGTGCATTAGAGAATATATATATATATATACATATTCTAGTTATATGTACCAGGCTGTCAAGGCTCCCTTCAATATGAAATAACATCACACCCATTCCCCTTCTCTTGTCAATTTCTGCCTGATCAATTAGAAAGAATGATTGTTCAATACAAATTGCACAGTGAAGATCAACCAACTAATACTAACGCAAGAGATTAGCACTCACCACACAAGAACAGATTGCAATCCCTGTCACCATCATTGCTGATGTAACTTCTGCCATCATGCCTGAAATCCAAGTAAAACAGTTAGGATTAGTTCATTGAAAGGCTCATCCATTCTTTCTATTCCAAGCCTTAAAAAGTGTGTTAAGAGATAAAGATGGATGCTCACCTCTTCGGTCTACACATACAACACAAAACCACTGTATTGAGTGACCTTCATGGTTGTGCCACGCTTCAATTTTGCTAGCTTGCCAGCTTTCCAGACCAGGCATTATTTCTTTATACATAGGAATGTTGGCATGAATCAACTTGGCAATACCATTTCCCTGTGATAAAACCTCTCCCTTGTCCTTCAAACTCAGCTCTTTGGCATGCTTATTATGTTTCCCGTTGACCTTCGGCAGTCCAACGCTACCATTTTGAACGGGGAGGGTATCTTGATGATTTAGCTGAAATATAGACATATCTGCAACATTTTTAAGGATTGACTTCCACGTGGATTTTTTCTCCCTGGGAACATCAGAGTTCTCTTTTTGTGGTAAACTCTCTTCCGCAACGCCAGAAATAAAGGTCTTCACAGCATCGGATGTAATTTCGGTAGCAGAGAGTGCGGCCTGCTCTCTCAAAAACTATAAAGAAGAAATTTCTGGTAGTTAGATATACAGAGACAGATAGCTTTATTGACAGGCAGCTACAACTATTATCTTCTTCAGGTACGTACTTTTATTATTTTATGGCGGGCACTACGTGTCTTTGCATGTTGCAACCACTGTTGATGCCTTTGAAAAGCAGATTTACTTGAGAGTGCCTGGCGGAAGAGTACAAGAATTGTAAATAATGAGCTGCCAACATAATTAAGAGACAGAAGCATAAAGAGGAAGAATTTTAGCATGTTTAACATTTTATGTTGCATCAGCTATTCTGGCGGAAACGCAATTCGAGAATGAAAATAATACTAACATTGTATGTGATTATTTCCACAACCTCGGCATTGACAAGCACATGTGTGGGAGAAACAATGTTACCATTGACCTGCACAGTCGAAGTGTTACTAATCATCCACAAACAGTTAAAATATCAATTGACTGAGAGAGCAAAAACCTTTGCAGCAACCATTTTGTTGCCAATTTCGGTATGTATCATATAAGCATAGTCAATCACGGTAGCCCCCTTCGGCAGGTTTTTAATCTAAAACATAACGAAAATTAGAGGCAAGACGATGACTGAACAATGATAGAAGTGCAACAATGATGAGGATATTGGTTCGTACCTCTCCTTTTGGTGTAAATACAAAGACCCGGCTTCCCAACAGGTCTCTTGTGATAGTGTCCACAAACTCCCTAGAGCTCATATTTCCGACAAATTCCTCTTGCCATTCTCGTATGGCGTTTAGCCAACCAATCTATACAGAAAAATGTATTTTCATAAGAACCCAAAAAAGTAGGGCAATAAAAAGATTCATCAGAATTTCCTTCACAGGATATACCAATTTTCACAACCTAAAAGTAGTTTTGATCAAATACCCTGAGAGCAATGTTTGCATTGTTCAGACAAACTGGTTTTCCTCTTGAATTCCTTCCTTTGGGCATTACATGTCCAACTAAATCAGTAACAAATACTCGGCCACTATAATGAGCAGCAATGCCCCTCTCAGCAATCAAATCCATCTCTTCAGTTCTTATCTGCCAACATGTAAATTAATACATTTATGATAGATTATTAGTGTTCAATGTATAGTTAGTGGCGGCACTGTAGAAATAGAACTTCCACGGAGAGCATAGAAGTTACATTTGAAAACATGCGAAGTGTCACAGGCAACAAAAAGTAAGGCTAGTAACAAGTCACCTGAACTTCCAACCGGAACATGCTCTCATAGAGAAATGGTATCACTGTGGTATGTAGACTTTGATAGCCATTTGGTTTTGGGGTCGCAATGTAGTCTTTCATCTGTTAATAAAATGTTTGTTTGAAGTACTGAGTTCAACTAGATCCTTTTTATTGATATTTTATGGAAAACTGTGGACACTTGAGAATGTGAACTACACAACTACTCACAGCTCGAGGAATAGGGGTCCAGATGCCATGGACAAGACCAAGAACATGGTAAGAAATCTGCAAGCAAAGCAAAATGAACAATCATCATGTGACACTCGCGTTTGTGGATAAAATTATCCGCAAGCTGAATAATAGGAGGGAAGACTCACTTGTTGAGCATTGCATAAAGGTCCGTCCCCAATACAAGGCTTTGGTTTTACAATAATGCGGAGCTGATCATGAAGAACTAATATCAATATTATGTTGCCAGTTTATTCGAAAAGGATAGTAAGAAAATGATCTTATTTATGCAGCTACAACTAATTTAAGGCCAGATTAACAACCTGTGCAATTTGATTAACCTCACTAATTGGAACTTTAGATTTCAGCATAGCTTTATAGACACTGCAAGGAAAAACGAAAATTAATTGCAATATAGCAGCTTTTAGGAAAAATATTGAGACTAACCATAGTTATAATAACCATCTTACTTATTATAATAGACTACAGGAATCCTAAAATTTGAAGTAGCTACACCTATTATGATTCACCAATAACGTTCTGGTTTAGGTTTGCGAATTCTTCTACCACAGGAATTTGACAAGGATCCATGCAAACAGAAAAAATTGAAGATCTGAATGTACTTATGAGCAAGGTAGGAAAGAACTCAAGCTTGAAAACACTTATACTGACTGTTAAACACATCTTTAATTTTCTTTTCTTATGCAGTGCATGCGAGTACAATAATCCTAATCCAATACACCCTGTTAATTTTCTTTTCTTATGCAGTGCATGCGAGTACAATATATAACCAATATCATGTCATGCTCATTAAGATATTATGCAGTTCATGCTGCCACAATTCATGTCCCAGCCCTACAGCCAACTATATCTTTAACGATGACAATAAATCTATATATAAGATCATGAGTTCAACAAAAATAAAAATAGAATTCACTGCAAACAAAAAATACATTAAGTATCTTCTCTAACCTGTAAGGTTCCTTGCACACAGTGCGCACTTCTGTACTAACTGTCACAAGGTCTAAGAATTCATCATCTTCAATTCTCTTGATTAAAATTTTTTTTGCCTGAAAAAGGGCAAAGAGCTTATTACAAATAGACCACCAAAGGGAAAAAGAAACAAACTGAGTTAATAGGTCAGAACCATCCATCAATAAAACAGGGGTTACATAAAACTCCTATGAATAGTGGTGGACAAAAACATTTATTTTAGTTCTGGACTCTGAAGTCTCAAGGGTGTAAGCACTCTCATGGGCAATAAGATAAAGTAGAAATTGAATAAATACCTCCATGAGATCCCTCTCATGTTCTCTATAAAGGTGCGCAACTCTTCTCTTGATTTTAGCGTGCTCATGGGCATTTGTGTACATGAATGAAAGATTCTCCAGTTCTGACTGTAACATGACCAGAATATGCTTATTAAGAAAAGAAAAAAAAAGCAAATTGTGAAATTAGAACCAAAGTCACAAGACTCCCAAGGGATAATTTACAAAAAAAAATTTAAGAACACAGTAATGAAACAAATTTAGGACGCAGAGCGTCTGTAAAACATGGATCACAATAGATCCGAGACACATGAAAAGCTTGGACGTCTAGAAGGCAAAAAAATAAAATAGGACCTACAGTGTCAATAATTGAATGCTTTTACGTACCTTAATCTGGTACATCCCCAGAAGCTTTGCAAGAGGAGCAAATACCTGCAGTGTCTCGCAAGAAATGCTGGCCTATATATAAAGAAAAACCCTTAAGTAATGCCAACAAATAGTCCATTCAATAAAGAACAATGGAGAGCAGTACCTGTTTATGTGGAGGCATATGTGAGAGAGTGCGCATGTTATGTAATCTGTCAGCCAATTTGACAATAATAACCCGAACCTGGAAGAAATGTGTCTGGTTTAGTTGCCAATGAACTGTGATAGTGAAGAATCAAGTGAGTTCCAAGAAACGAGAGGAAAAGACACCTCTTGTGTCATAGCTAGAAACATCTGCCGCAAGTCATCAGCTTTTACATCTTGCACCACGTCTTTGGCATTGCTACATTGCAGTTTACCCAACTTGGATACCTTAATAACGAAGGATAAAAATGTGTGTAAAATGCATTTAAACTATGATATGTGCTTTTATTCGGACATAGCAAATAAAAAATGCACAATGTTAAGGAGGCACCTTGGTCTCTCCTTCTACAATGTGGCGCACAGTAGCACCAAACTCCATTTCAATTCTTTCAAATGTCACATCATCTGTGTCCTCAACTGTGTCATGCAACAATCCAGCAGCAATAGACTCCCAGTCCAATTCCTAGAAATATTAAGTGCCACTTTTAACTTTTCACTACATAGCAACATGTACTCATATTTAATAACACCGTTTCCCACTTACAAGTTCTCCAAGAATACGTGCCACCTCAACTGGATGTATGATAAATGGCTCCCCACTTCGCCTTTTCTGGCCATCGTGAGCTTCAAAAGCCAGCTGCACAGACATGCAATAAGCACAATTAGATATGGTTGCCATTGTACAAGTCACGCTAGTGATATAGCTGACTATGTTGCCATGGAAATCACAGAAATGATTTACCTTCAACGCATTGTGGACTAATTGCAACTCGGTTGGTGGAAGATATGAAATAGTTGGTCTCAAATCCTGAGTTACACCGAGTAAAATTAGTAAATTCTACGAGGAAATCAAGAATACAATCAGAAATTAATGCCAACATGGATAGGGAGAAAGCATATGAAGTGCATAAACACAGCATATAATTACTGTATTTCTTACATATGCTACCATCCTTCAGCAAAATCAAGAGGTTATATGAGGGTGGCCAAAGACTAGAGAACCTGCCAACTACTTGCCACCACATGGAAGTATTACATAATGGTTGGCAGCACTTAGCTTGGTAAGTGGTAACCGTGTGATATAAACAGAAAACACAGATTTTGATGGAACAAGAGGCCACGGCATTTGGCTAATAATTTTTTGTTGGCAAAAATGTTAATATCAACAAGCTTCGTATCCTACCTTCCACAATGTTTCAGGAGAAACTGCATTGGCATCAGAGGATTCTGAAGAAAACGAGGACAAACATTGAAGTTGCCATCTATTTCCAGCAAAATGATGTAGACTTAAGTTAGAGAATCTTGACGAAAGTGTAGAATCAGCTGCTTCTGCGGAATACCAAACACCCGCCTCAGGGACCTCATTTCTCTGGCAAGACTACAACAGAACATCCGACCACAGTAATAAATATTGGAATGACTTCAGGCTCCAATAAAAAAAATGCAACATAATGAAGCACAAGATCTTACATAGTCACTTAAAGTATTCTAAAGTACAGAACAGAATGAAGTACAGTCTAATAAATGGATCAACGGAAACAAAGAAAACAACCTCTGATTGGAGCTGTATACATACAATCTCATGCGGAGCACTATGTCAACCAATCATTAATGCTATCTTGTATGTATCAAATTCATCAACTAAAATCATTACTCTAATATTGGTACAAAATCATTTGAAACTGTAGCAAGGTTTCTGTATACTAGATAAGTTTGAGACAAGACAAACGTCATAAACATAGTTCGTTCTAGGTTCAACCAGAAGAAGAAAAAATATGCAACAATAACACCATTAATGATTAATGGGTTAAATGGGGAAAACATCAATGATTCAAGTGGCTAATTTGTATGTATTTTCTGATTCAGTGTTATCTCAGTAAGAATTCTACTTATTCCACACTCAAATCCATCCAAAATTTAGCCTATATGTATATGATTATTAAAGTATCAAACAATTCAAATGTACACAACTTAGGTCAGTTAAACAGTGAAGAAATACATACAGATTTTGTGTGGTTTCTTCTTTCTCCCCTTGAAGAGGAATGAGGATAAGAGTTGGGATGAGGAGTACTTGCAAGAAATCCAGTCAAAACCCTAGGAGCTTTCCAAGCACAAGATAATATATTACATTCACCATATCTTCCACCATTTCCATCTCCCCTTGATAACAACTTACACACGTTCACACATTCTACTGAAACTACACAAATTGCCAACGCCAACAAAATCACAAATTTCAAAAAAATTGAAAAACAAAATGAAGAAAAACTACGAAAAACTTAAAAACCACATACCTGATGACATTAAAGAAGCAGAACCCATGTCTATCTTTAGAAATCAAACATTGAAACATAAGCAATCTCATTGATTCTTCAGTGGAAACATTGGGAAATTCGAAGAAAACGAAATTACACAGCAGGTAGAAGATGAACTACTTGTGTTGTTAGCAAGACAATTTGAATCAAATTTCGGGATTTTTTTTTATAGGAATCGGATGAAATTTGCGCTTTTTAATCTTCATAAATTCAAGAAATAAGAAGGGTTTGGTTTAGAGGGAATTGAAGAGCCATATGAAGAATGAGGAGAAATGAAAGGTGATGATTTTGTTTTTAGATAATGAAGCGAAAACCACACACACAAACACACACTTGTATTCTTCGAAGAGATATTTTCTCTCTCTTTACAAATTTATTTAGTATATATTTTGTACCAGGTGATTATTTTTGGGCAAATTAATAAAATGACCAGCTTCCAACCCTATAATTAATAAACCGGCCACTTTTTTATGTTCTTATATAAAGTAGCCATTCCGTTAGTTTTCTCGTTCGGTCCCACTATATTGGTCAGGGACGTTGACTAAGTCAATTTTTCAAGTACAAATGACTATTGTGTCCTCCCAAATCCGTAAGAATGAAAGAACCAAAAAGATTTTGCTTCTTCTTCGTTCACGCTTTCTGCTCTTGCCATTAAAAACAAAAACAATTAGATTAGCTTATGAGTGACAGAAATCTTCGAGGATAAGAATTCCAGTAAGAAGTTAAGGTTGTTGCTCGATTATTTGGAAGATTTAACGGTATTGATCGAGAGTTACCAGATTTTTGTTTCATTATAATTCATACAGTTGAGGCTAAAGGAAAAGGAAGAAGGAAAACTTTAAATTGAAGCAATATAAGTCTCCAAAAACGGTAAGTGCATCAAACCCGATATTTTTTTATCTTAGTTGTGTTCATATCATATGGTTAATTACATTAATTTGTTACATGGAGTAGAAATTGAATTTAGGGTTCTTCGAAATTGGGGGTTTTACTGATTTATGATTTTTCGTGTTTTTGGTTTTGGTCTTAGTTTTGTGGTGATGATTTGATGGAATCTTGTTCAAGCAAGATCGTAATTGGTCGTATATTGGTGATTGTTCTTGTTTGCTATGGGTGATTCTGGTTAATCCGGAAATGTTCATCTGCCACCACCATGAGCATCGAATGATGATGATGAAGAAGTACCGATTTGATTTTGTCGTTGATGATGTTTAAATGGGGATAATTTTGAAATTAATATTGAGATTGATTATATGATCTTATATTTATACCATACGTCAACTTGTTTTGCTACTGTAGGTAATTGTAATTTTATATGAGTTGAAGATTTTTCATTTTCAATTGAATTAGTTTGATGTTTAGGATACTTCAAACGAGAATTGGCTTCCTATTGATATAGATCGTTTCAATTTTAAGATGAAACAATTGAGGGAATTCAAGGTCAGGGAAGAAATGCAGAGAGACGTATTCAGAGAGACGTATTCAGGTGAGTCAAATTTTTAGGGATTTTTGAGTCTTTTGCCGAGTTAGATATGAGTTAACTTCCGTGACCCCGTTTTTTGAAAAAAACGTGACGGAAAAGGTCAAACTCGGCCATTTTATAAAAAGATTCAAAATAACGGCCAGTTTCTTAAATGTATTACAAAAACATGGTCACTTTATTAAAAAGCCCATTATTTTTCAAAGTAGACGACTACACCCTTGATCATTTTTACAGCAGTAATTATTTTTCTTCCTTTTTTACTGCGCAGTTAAATTGTGACCGAGGTCTAGCTAGTTGATAGCAGTGTGACGTGGATGATAATGTACCATCTCTTGCCTAAATTTTTTCAACGAGAATAATATCATGATTTCAAGATTCATGGCTTAACACATTAAAAATGGCAATAGTGACTAGTTTTTTACCATTTTTTACTGAATTCAATGAAAAATAAACATCAACAATTACCGACCTTTGGAAAAGGAAAAATATCAAACACTTTTTCTAGCGAGGAATTTATATAACTACGGAAGCTATAGATGTCTTTTCACTGGAAATTACAAAATTCTTGGTCTACATGGATACTCGTAACATCTCATGCCCATAGCATTATTTAGAAGACTATGGGCATTGTTGGATCCTATATTTCATTGTATTAAAGGCATATATGAATGCACTACAAAGGTGCAATTCGAGACCATTTACCCCATTGAATATCACCATTTACCCCATTGTATAATTCCACCATTTACCCCTTTGAATATCAGTCGTCCAAAATTAACGGTTGAAATTAAGATCTGTAGATGGTGAGGTTTGACGTCTCGAATTGTGCTCATTTTTGGTAGGAATATAGAGTCTTATGAGAAGAATGTATCATCAAAATATTAGATTCAAATTCATTGTCGTTTGGCTTTTGCGGAAAAAATGGCGCAAATCATGTATGATAGTGTCCATCTAAGAGTGTCCATGGATCCTCCCTCATTAACTTTTTGCACCATTGGATATTTGACAGTGTAGATGTAGAAAATCCTACTTCTACATCCAAAGATAATTAAACATGCACACAAAGAAGCAAAACGAACAAGGAAAGTAAGAGAACTCGAGATATACGTGGTTCGGCATGATTACCTACGTCCACGGGGTTAAAGGATGATCTTATTACTCGATTCAAGGTTACAAGATGGGTGATTCTCTCTCAATGTTATGAGTATGCTCTCTTTCCTCCTTACTTACTTGAGTTCTACCTCTCTACATGGTCTCTATTTATAGTTACGGTGATGATACATCCAGTACTACGATGTTAGGCACAGCGTAGCTTCCTCGATGTTCCTCTCGGGTGTTAGTCGATGTCTCGGGCCGATGTTCTTATTTGTTCGGGTCGGGACGTCAAGGCGAGTGATGTCTTCTCTCGCTATCTCGTCACTCGATGTCGCCCACTTGGTGGGGATGATCGATGTCGCCCTTTGGATCCTTGGCCGAGTCTTCCTTGACCGAGCTCTTCTTATCTTCTTACCAACTCTGTCGGCGCATTTATTGCTCCAAGACCGATGCCCATCGCATCACAACTTTTCCCCCTTTTAAGTCGACTTCTCGAGCTGTCTCTGCTCCTCTTTTCTTGCGCCTAGAGGTGATAAAGGTACTCTAGATGCATACTTTCTTGAGACGTCATGGCTTAGGATCATTCCACCTGTCCCCGTGGATTATTTACACCTACATTTATGCCCCTTCTTTCACTCGTGTGGTCAACACGTGGGAAGAATAACCGCCTCGTCTTCCCACGTCCTCGGTCATGCTTAGGTTTTCACGCATCTTTGTTCCCCACTCGCTTCGATTCATCGCAAATAGGTTCACCTTCTCTCAGGTCACCACGGGAGGGGTTTATAAGTCCGATGCTTAAACCTTGCTTCCCTCTTATTTCCTTCTCTGCAACTTCACTCTTTCTCTATCCTCTCTGCAACTTCATTCTTCCTCCATCCTCTCCGCAACTTCGTTCTTTCTCCATCTTCTTTTCGTTCTTTTTGGCTATTTCTTCGACAAATCTCTTCCCTCTCTTCTCCGTTATCCGTCGTCTTCTCCGTCTCGTTCTTGCCATTTGCAACCTCCGATTCCGGTTGTGTTTCGCTTCTCTGTAGTTTTTCTCATTAGTTTGTATGGCATCTTCAACTCCTCAAATGACAGAAAGAAGGTGTGTGAGTTATGTGTTTTCCGATGAAGACGGCGTCCGCTTGATTCCCTGTTCTTCGTAGAAAGTCCTTCCAAGTATGATTATCGCGCTCTAGATTCTATCTTTCCGATAACCCATCTTCGTTTTCTTGTAGGGTGACAAGAGGACTGCTAAGGACTTAACGGATGAGCAATATGTTCAACAGTGAAAGATGAATTCGGTCTTCACGGGTATGATGTCGGGCTCTTGTCGGGCCGGAGGGGGTTCGAAGAAGGAGGATGTTTTGAGGTTTCCCCATTCGGTAGGCGACCATTGTCACGGGGGGCCGGCTAGAGCTCGGGCTGCGTTTCCCTCTATATGATCCTAGTCGCCCCGTTCTGTACGAGGCCCTTTCTAAGATCCGTCCGTGCGTGCCTTGGCTCAATGGAATGGTAATACTTTAGTATCTGTCCGAGTGGGAAAGGCGTAGTCGGCGAGTGCGCTCCTACTACTTGGTCTACCTATAATTCTTCCCGGGCGAGTGACTATACTCCTGCCCGGCGGGCCAGATAATTATCGGAGCGGGACCACTACTAATGGCGATCTCATTTGGGTTTCTTTGCCGCCCTCACCGTCATAAAACTCTTCCCGAGGGAGTCAGGAGACTTCTTTTGGATGAAGACCCCGAGGGAAAGAGTTCCAACAAGCACGCCCGTCATACCAATGACACGGCTTGGGACCGGGTTCCGCTGGCTATTTCCGGCCCTCTTTTGAGTGGCAAGCTCCCTCCTCCGGCCGAATTTTATCCTTTCTGGGTAGTCAACGTTGATCGGGTCAGTGCATTTCTCTGTCTCTCTAGTTTGATTGATCGGCTCGGGCGACTTGCGGGGTGATGTTTTGTTTTGGTGTTTTTCAGACTAAGTCCCAGGGTATTCCTTCTGAGGTTTTCGTCCATCGGAAGAGGGATAGGATTGCCGGAGCCGAGGAGGATACAGGGAAGGTAACAAATATACTTATTGTTTTTTATTTAACGTACATGTACGTGCCCCTATTTGTTGCCTTGCATGGATCGACGTACCGATACACGAAGTTGAAGGTTGACAAAATTTTTTGGTGCTTCGGCGAAGGACGGTGAGGATCCCGATGATCGACTACCTTTGTCACATTTCCGGGAGGTCGCCTCGAAGTCGTCGACGATTAAATCCGCCTTTGTAGGTGGGAAGCCTAAGGGAAGGGGTAAAGAACCTAAGGAGGATGTGTCCTTTAGGAGAAGGATGTGCCGGGAAGTGACCGGGTGAAGGGATTGTTCTTGCCGATGGCAGCCTTTGTGTATGTTGTATCTGATGGTGATGATGAAGAAGGTCTTTTTGATGATGAGGATGATGTCCTTGGTAATGAGGGGGAGTCGGGTCAGACGGAGAAGTCGGGTGGTGGTGGGAGTGGTTTGATTGACCGTGATGTGGAGAACGTTGCTGTTGGGGGTCAACCGCTGAAGACTTTTCCTACCGTGGTCCCTAATTCCAGTAGCAGTACCTCCTTCACTATCTCGGGCCCTATGTGCAACTCGCTTGGGGCACTTATCTCTCCCGATTTCGCCTCTTTGTCCGATGAAGAGAAGGTCAATGCCGTCTCGTTGTACGAGGCCGGTCTCGAAAAGTACCTTTGATCTCTGGTGAGTTGAATGTTCGGGTGCTACGTTTTTATCTTTGTTTAGGGCTGACTATGTTGGTGTTGTTTTTAAGATGTCAATCGCTCATTTGTTGAATGTTGCCATCCAACGCCGGAGGCCGTCGAGAGGGAGGATCTTCGTCTCTTGTTGCAGCGGGAGCGCGAACGGTCTCGAGGGTTGGAGAATGAGTTGGCCAAAACCCAAGGTATTCGTTTTATTCGACTAGTTGTGATTGATCTTGTAGTGCCAATATCCTAAGTTTAGTACTCCTGCTTAGCCGAATCTTCTATTGCGGAGGCCGGCGCGACGCCACAAGGTGTCGTCTGTTGAAGAGGGAAGCGAACATAGAAACGAGATCATGTTTCGAACTTACAACGAGAGGATAGTCAATAAGGATGCTAAGATTGATCGTCTAGAAACCGATATTGAAGATCTTCAATCCAAACTTTATCGGTGACGAGACGTTTGAGTATGTTCAGGAAATAGATAATTTGAGGGCGGACTTAGCTCACTTCCAAGGTATAGCTGCGAGAAAACATTATTAGCCGACAACTTAGAAGGTCAATGTGGTCGGCTAAGACTTGTGTTCGGGATCGCATGCGGATCGCCTCCGGATCTTGGGGGAGAGGGACGCTACGAGAAGCGTAGCCGAGAGGCCCTTGAGAAGCTTAAGGAGTTCGTAAAGGTTTCGAGGAGTTGGATTGGGTGCGTGCTCAATTGTCGGGTTTGCGGGCTGCCCACTCTCGACGAGAGGGAGGAATGGAGTGATCACAAGAAGTATTGCCCCACTAATGAGTTTAATGAACAGCGATACCTAGAACTTTCTTGAAGGTGTGCCGCCTCGAGTGTAGCCTAACCGAGTCCGAGGAGTCGATTAGAATAATTGCCCCTTTGTTGGAAGGTGGTGTGCCTTGTGTCGTGCTTTCCATGTTGTTATCTTGTTGTTGTTGTTGTGTGTGGTGACCGTTCTTGTTGTCTTGGCGCCGAAGCGGAAGAAAGTAGCCTCGTTGGAGGAGGAGAACGTTCGTTTGAAGGGAAGGAGGCTCATTTGCTCGATCGAGTGGCCAGCTGCTGAGCGGCGTCGGAGCGGCTAGCGCGGGATCTTCTGCCGAGAAAGCGAAGTTGGTGAGGAGCTCGTCTCGAAGGTCAAAGCCGGTGTGAAGGCGGTGCTTGATAAGAAGCGAGCCGATCTTTGCCAAGAAGGGCTGTCCCGGGTTCTACTTCCTCCAAAGAGTGATCATGTTTTTTTGTAAGCGAAGGCTTTGTCATTTGTCTTGCCCTTTTCCTCGGGTTGTAATTCGTTTGAACACCTTGTTAACTTCTTGCATAACTTGTTATGGGGTGCTGCGTCGCCGGTTTGTTTGCTCTTCTTGCTACTGATGCTGTTATACTACTGATGTTATTATCCTTATTTATGTTGGGTTGCCCGTGTGTGGCTTTCTGTCGTAGCCTCGTTATTATCCTTATTTATGCCTGCATGAATAGACAAGTTAGTCACAAATGCCGTTTCGTCGAACACACTCAACAAGGAGGGTCATCGGGCCGATGCCATGTCCCGACCGAGGCATCTCATCACCGTCTTTCGAGATCTAGTGGAAGGGGAGTTGGTCTTGCCTAGTTTCTATGGGATCGACATCCCAAGAAGTTATCGATTAACCTTCTTGGGCAAGTGATTCGGCCACTTGCGAGGAGAGCAATGTTGATCGCTCGATGTCGAGTACTCATGCCTCGACAATCGGCCAATGGTTTCCAACCGCCGGGGCCCTGAACTACCTCGGCACTTGCACACTTGCCATCGCCCAGAGTTCGAATAGTCCGTGTTAATGTAAGTCGCCCGGCACTTGCACAATGCCATCGCCGGGTTCGAAACGACCATTCGGACGCACTTGTCATATTTCCAACCCCACGCGGCCTTTCACGGAAATAGATGACAAGATATCTTACCCGATTTCATGGATGGTAGAGCTTTAGTCGTGTCGCGTTCCATGGTCGTGGCTCGGGTGTTAGTCCGCCCCGGTATCTTGTATGCCCCTTCTCCGACTTTCTCAACTATTGTGTAGGGTACTCCCCACCGCGGTGCAAGTTTACCGCCCTTCTTGTCACGCTCATAGCTAGGTAGGTGCTTTAGTACCCGGCTGCCCGGTTGGAATTCTCTTGGTCGGACCCGTTTGTTGTATTCTCGTTGGATCCTACGCTGGTAATTTTCCATCTTTTGCAGGGCCATCTCTCTCGTTTCTTCTATATCGTCAAGTTTAGCCAAGATAAGGTTCGCCGAGATGTTTCGCCTCCACGCTTCGGTCCTCGTGGTAGGTATCATCGCCTCCGTGGCGGGATGGCTTGGTCCGTATGTTAGCATGAAGGGTGACAGTCCGTTGCCTCCTGCGAGTTGTCATATACGCCCACAAGACGTTGTAGAGCTCTTCACACCATTCCCCATATTCCCCATCGAGTTTCTTCTTCATGTTATCGGCGATGGTCTTGTTTGTGATCTCTACTGTCCATTGCTTTGGGGGTATAGGGGCGTGGACTTGCTCTTTTCGGATGTTGTAAGTGTTGAATAGCAGTCGATGTTTTTGCCTTGCAATTGTTTCCCGTTGTCGAGACGATTCTTTAGGAACCCCAAAGCGACATATGATGTGTTCCCGGATGAACCGAAAACATCCTTATCCCGTATGTGCCTTAGCGGAGCGGCCTCAACCCACTTGGTGAAATAGTCGGTGGTAGCCCACAATTAAATACTTCCTTTGTCCCGATCCGACGTGTAGTGGTCCTACGATGTCGATTCCCATTTAGCGAAGGGCCGGGGACTAATGACGGAGTTCAATGTTACAAATGGCGCATGTATCTTCTTTCCAAATTTTCGGCACTCGTCGCAAACGGTGGCCATATGCTTCGCGTCCTCATTCATGTACGGCGAAGTATCCCATGGTTTTAGCTCGTGCCGCTAGGCTGCGGCCCGAGTTTGTGGTTTCCCTGCCCCAGTAGTGTAATTCGTTAAGGATCATCTCGCCCCTCCTCCTTACTCGGGCACTTTAGCAATGGTCCTAGGTATGATTTTCGGTATAGGGTGCCATCCCTAAGTTCGTATGCGGCGGCTTTGCTCTTGATCTTGTTGATCTCAGGCCTCCCCTTGGGCAACCTTCCCGTTTCGAGGTATTCATGGATCGGCTTTCTCCAATCATCGGCCGGTATTGATCGGTAGTGGTTGCCGCGACTTGTGCGCCGATATCCACGTTTCTGCATCAAGGCATTAGGATCCTCATGATTCTAATACCCTCAATGCTTGAGTCTGTCAACATGGAAGCGATATAAGCGGGGCATCCGAATCGATTGTCTTTTCTCGCAGATGTGTCGGAATTTGATGCTTGGTATTTGCCCGATGTAGGATTGGGCGAGCTCCCGTATTTCGCAACAAGGGGTCATGTATGGCATATTGCCCGTTGATTTGCCGCACAACTAGGCAGGAGTCGCTTGTCAGTCGTACCTCCTGGATGCCCATCTCTACGATCAAGCGTAGGGCATGTATTACCGCTTCGTACTCCGTGACATTGTTGGTTGCTTTAAACTCAAGCCTAAAGGAATGGACCATTTTCTTGCCCTTTAGTGTCGTGAAGACCAGTCCTAAACCCGACCCGTCTTTATTGGATGACCCGTCGACGAAAACCTCCCATCGTGTCGGGCCGCAGGTCTCAGTAAATCGGGTGAGTCTTCTCGATCTTCCTCCATTAGGGGATGTCCTCTACTTCGTCCTCGTCACCGAGGGGAAGTTCGCAAAAAATCACGCCACCGCCTGCGCTTTTCACCCGTCCTCATTTCATAAAAGATATCGAATCGCTTTATTTGTGCGCTCCATTTGGAGATCCGCCCCGACCTAGTTTGCATTGTCAAGTACCGATTCTATGGAGGACTTGGTAAGCACTCGAATCTTATGAGTTTGAAATACGTCCGGAGCTCACGTGGTTGCAAACACTAGCGCTAGTATGAGTTGCTCGATTCTTGTGTAGTTCTTTTCCGCCGGGTTCATGGTCTTGCTTATGAAATATACCGGCTTTTCCTGCGCTCCCTCGTTCTTGACCAACACAGCAGGCGATGGCGTGATTTGGTTGCCCAGAGATACGGTGTTAGTATGTCTTCGGGCTCGGGTCTTTGTAACACCGTAGGCTTGCCATATGTTGCTTGATTTTTCGGAATGCTTCCTCACACTCCTCGGTCCATTTAAACTTCTCTCCCTTCCTTAACGTCCAGAAGAAATCCTTGCACTTGTCTCGACGATCGAGAGATGAATCGTCCTAAAGCCGCCAAGTTCCGTTAGGCGTTGCACGTCCTTAATCAATTACGGTGAAGGCATTTACATTACGGCTTTGATTTTATCGGATCTGCCTCGATCCCTTTATCGGTGATTATGTATCCTAGAAACTTGCTCGAGGTGACCCGAAGGTGCACTTGGACGGATTCGCCCTCATCTTGTACTTCCTCATGGTCCGGAAGATGTCTCTAAGGTCGTCGATGTGAGTATCGGCTACTTTACTCTTGACCAAAGATGTCGTCCACGTATACTTCGATGGTGTCGTGTATTTTATCCTCAAACATGTCCTCCACCAGCCCTCGATATGTAGCGCCCGCATTTTCGGCCCGAATGGCATTTTGGTGTAGCAACACAGTCCTCTTGGCGTGAAAAAGATGTATGCTCACGATCTTCGGGGGCCGTGGGGATTTGGTTATATCCCGAGTGCCGATCCATGAGTGTTATCGCCTTATACCCAGACAATGGATTCCACTAGTTGGTCGATCTTGGGGAGAGGGAAGTCGTCCTTTGGGCATGCCTTATTCAAATCGCTATAGTCGACGCAAACTCGGACGCCCCCATTCCTTTTGGGGACTATCACCATATTAGATATCCATTGCGGATATTGGGCCTTTCGGATGATTCCCGCCGCGTCTGGTTTTCTTGACTCCGCCTCCACCGCCGGTTGTAGCTCGGGTGCGATTCTTCTCATTTTTTGTCCCGATCGGCTTGAACTTGGGGTCTATCCGCAGATGGTGTGAGCAAACTTCTGGGTCGATTCCTTCCATGTCGTGCATTTGCCAAGCGAACACATCCATGTGCTCCTTCAGGAGGGTTATCAGCTGCTGGGATTGTTCGTTCGTTAAGCGTGACCCTATTCTCACTAATCTCGACTCCTCCTCGGTGCCCAGATTGACTTGCCGGGTTGGTTCTAGGGCCGAGAAGTTTTGCTTTGGCTCGCCGACGGTTGCCGGCTCCTGTGATTGCTATAAGACTTTTGTCTCACCCGCTTCGTAGGTGGCGATGGCTTGTGACATTACCTTTTCCAATTCCTCTCCGCTCCATTTCCTTAGACTTCTTCTTTTCTTGGCGTTTCTCGACCGTCTTTCCTCGTTCGTTGGATGTCTATCCGCACACTTTGTCTTGCCGCTTGGGGGTCGCCTAGCACCTCTACTACTCCGCGATAGGAAGGGAAGCGCAATTTCGATGGTAGGCCGAGGCGACTCCCTTGATCCGCGATCCAAGGTCGTCCACAGGATCGCTTCATACGGTGATGCGACATCGACTACGCAAAAGGTGGTCAATGTGTCAAGGAACCCTTCCCGTCCGAGACTCGAGAGTGACTTCTCCCTTTGGCACTGTCCACCGTGCACCGTTGAAGCCGTAAATTCGATAAGTCGACGGGATCGGGACGTCATCGGATAATTCCATCCTCTTGAAAGTGTCATAGAACGAACTTCGATCGAACTACCTTTGTCCATTAATATCCTGCGGACGCCCCATTCCTCAATCATCGGGGTTATTACTAAGGGATCCCCATGTGCTTGCCCGTTTAATGGAACATCTTTCGTAGAAAAGTAATCGGCTGCATCATCCATGGCTCCATAGGGAGGGTCTTGGCCACGCTAAAGATTTCTCCGCCGTCTGTCCCTCTTGTGTATCCTCGAGGTGATACTGGGTCCCTAAATCGTATCCTTGTGTTGCCGAGTGTGATATGGTATTACAAGTGAAGCGAGCGCCGCGATTGATTCTTATTTGATGTACTGGGACCTCGGGCTGGGCGGTGTCGACGGGTGTTTTGACGAAATGCCGTAGATACCCATCGCTGATCCAGTCCGGACGATGTCCTTCACTTCTCTACAATCATTGGTTGAATGGCCGCAGGCCCGATGATAATGGCGAACTCCGGGTGGTTCCTTGTCCCGTCGAATTGGATTCCCGAGTCTTGGGATAACGGATATCATTCCTCTTTTCCACCTCCTTGAACACTTCTTCCAAGGGTGCATTGAGGGAGTGTATGGTCTTGGCTCGTGGCGAGGCTTCTTTCCCTCTCGACCCAAACTTTCTTGTTTTCACCCTGGGGCTGGGCACCGGGCCTTTTTTCGGATCGTTTCGTGGCTTCTCTCGGGGTAGCCTCTTCTGCGGTGCTCGCCTCTTGTATTCCCCTATCTTGCGCTCCTTCCCCGGATCTCCTCCAAGGCGATATAGTGCTCCCGCATCTTAGGATCTCCCTTAGCGTCTTGGGCTTCTCAGTGTACATTGCCACCCGGATGGGATCCGACTTTCTTAGCGAGTTCTCGAAGCCGAATATTTGTTGGTCGACCTAGGGTGCTTTCCCTATATCCGTGCATAACTTCCTCCATCGTCCGTTAAGGACCGCAGCGGCTCCCCGAGTCTTCGCGGGGGGTAAATAACTTGTCGACTCGGGCCGAGCTATGTCTGTTATGCATGTATGTCTCGAGAAAGGTTTCCACCAAAACCGCATAGCTCCCAACGGATTTATCGGGCGGGTGTAGAACCAACTCTTCGCTTCTCCTTCTAGACTAGCAGGGAAGAATTTGCACATGACCACATCGTGATTCTTCCACCGTAGTAAGGACATGCCGTACATCTTGATGTGTTCTCCGCCGTCGCTGTGCCATCGAACCTAGATGGGAAGATTGGCAACGTGCACTTTGGTGGAAATGGTGTTCGGTCCAATTCCACGGTAAGCGGTGTCTTCTCGGGCTTCATTGATTACTTCGCTAACTTATCATCCTCGTTGTCTCCAGTCATTTTCTTAACCATCCGCTCAGTCGTTCGATCTTTTGTTTGGTGGTCGCGTCCGTACTCTCGTTGGTTGCTTCCTCATCGCCGAAGAATCCTCGGATGGCCCATACCCTTCTCTCGGCCGATTAGGGTCGGGTACTCGTCCTCGGGCTCGGTGAAGGGGGTGGGTAAATCCCTTGGTGGAGTGTGGTTGCTAGAGGCGCCTCGGCTTGATGATCCCTCGACCCCGTTCTCCTATTGCGGAGTTGGTGATTCTCGTATTCTAGCGCCAAGTTTCTCCTCCGCAATTCTCTCATTAGGTCCTCCCTGTCTTCTTTGGCTTGCAAGTATGGCGAAGTAACATCGGTCGGTGCTCTCGTGACTAGAGTGACCATTCACTTGGTGTCCCGTTGTGTTAGGGGGTGCGGTTGGGGGTCTCGTAGTGAGAGCGATAGGAGGGACGATCGGAGCCGTTGGGTGATCGATCACCAAGGGGGAACAACCGGCCGTGGGGCGGTTGGCCGCATCGGAGGGACGTCTCGATTAGGGTTCCCTCCTGCCAAGTGTACTTGCCTAAGCCTCTCGGCCTCTCGTTCTAAATCTCTTTGGTGCTCTGTAGGTTGTCTTTCTCTCCTTCGTTCCTCGTGTATCGTTTGAACTTCCTCCTCCTCCTCAGTATCCGATGCAGTTCTCCCGTCTTCCATGCTGCCCTCGTTCCTCGGCCCCATCTGGCTCGGGTTAATCCTCAACATCCCGGGTGGGAAGTCGTCATCTCGGCCCAGATCGACCTCCTCGTCGACCGTAGTCATGCCTTTGATCAACGCCTGAGTCTCGCCCGGTTGTTAGGTCGACGATCTCCGTCCGGGAATCCGTGAGTCCCTCTTGTCCGCTAGATCCCGTCGTGGCCGGTTCCTCGGGATCTCGCTCGTTTCGGAGGTACTTGCCATTGCCTTTGCTATCGTCCTCGTTCTCGGCTCGCTTTATCCGTTCGTTCCTACGTCGGCCAAGGTAGACAAAGACTTACTTCGAACTCGCTTCGAAAAGGTTAAGGATGGGGTGAAAAAGGTTGATCTTTGAGTCAAAAAGGTTTTTTATAGTACGCTTCCATTTACGCTAGCGTGTCGGCCTCTCGCGGTCAAGTTGTTTTTGCCGCAAAGGACAAACTTTGAAAAGTTTGTCTTGACACATCGCTTTCGGTACTTTCCCTATGCATTAATCATTATTTGTCCTAACATTCCTACCGCCAGAAGTCATTAATCATTCGTGCGTTGAATCGGAAGATTTCTTTCATGGCGGTGATAGGCGGCGACGACGACCCTTAACGACCGTCGTGCTGATGGCCGCAAAATTCCTGCAGTTTTCCACTGATGCTGTGAGGCTCTTAGCGTGGGATTATGGTGAGACTCGGACCGTTCACTACAATCCCGCCGGCCATGGTTTCCAAAGAACTAGACTCAACGATTCTGAGCTAGCCCTGTTTCCACCATTATCGTGCTTCGTTTACCTTGCTAAAATGAAGACAGGTGTGAAATGGAGATAGATGTGACAATATTTCTCCCTAGGAAATAGTCCTAGCAACCTACACGTTGCGCTTGTTAGAGTCTTTCGTTTAGCATCAACTATCCTCACTAGATGTCGATAGGAGCTGTTGAATCTCTCTTATAACGGGATTTGAAGCCACAGATCACAGTCAGCGAGATGGGATCCCCTTCTAGCTTCTACCAACATCGAAAGATGCTATTTAGGGAGCTCATGGGTCATCCGATAACTCTCTGAGGTGTCTCAAGCAAACAGCCTATCTTGACGGAGCGGTCTCGACGACTTCGCTTAAGCGGAAAACTTGTTTTGCTTGGAAAATGGAGACTACCGGTTAGAACACAAAAACGAACTTATATCAACTCGACACGAAGATAACAAAACGAAGATAACTAGCAAGAACGCAAGGCTAACTTTTATCAATCTCGACAAGATGTTGCTAAGAAGACGAAGATAACAAAACAAGAACACAAAGCTAACCTCTATCAACTCAACAAGACGTTACTAAGAAAACAAAGATAGCAGACCGAAAGGGTTTCTCCCTTAGCATCAACCAGCACACAAGGTGGCTTAGGAGCTCGGAGTTTCCCCTTTTAGCGTCCGATTTCAAGGTATCCGGAGATGTTATACGGTCCCCTTAGTCGGCGCCAGAATGTAGATGTAGAAAATCCTACTTCTACATCCAAAGATAATTAAACATGCACACAAAGAAGCAAAACGAACAAGGAAAGTAAGAGAACTCGAGATATACGTGGTTCGGCATGATTACCTACGTCCACGGGGGTTAAAGGATGATCTTATTACTCGATTCAAGGTTACAAGATGGGTGATTCTCTCTCAATGTTATGAGTATGCTCTCTTTCCTCCTTACTTACTTGAGTTCTACCTCTCTACATGGTCTCTATTTATAGTTACGGGGTGATGATACATCCAAGTACTACGATGTTAGGCACAGCGTAGCTTCCTCGATGTTCCTCTCGGGTGTTAGTCGATGTCTCGCCCGATGTTCTTATTTGTTCGGCCTCGGGACGTCAAGCCGAGTGATGTCTTCTTCGCTATCTCGTCACTCGATGTCGCCCACTTGGTGGGGATGATCGATGTCGCCCTTTGGATCCTTGGCCGAGTCTTCCTTGACCGAGCTCTTCTTATCTTCTTACCAACTCTGTCGGCGCATTTATTGCTCCAAAGACCCGATGCCCATCGCATCACAACTTTTTCCCCCTTTTCGTCGACTTCTCGTTGTCTCTGCTCCTCTTTTCTTGCGCCTAGAGGTGATCCGGTACTCTAGATGCATACTTTCTTCAGTACGTCATGGCTTAGGATCATTCCACCTGTCCCTGTGGATTATTTACACCTACAGACAGCATATTTTAGTCTACAGTATCTTTAAGCTTTTTTTTCTTGTTTTTTCTAGCATCTTTTTCTTAAGATAGTTCCAATTCGAATTAGAATATCCTTTGATTCAAAGATACAAAAATCTTCTTTACCATTTCTACACTAATGGGGTTCACAAATTTTATTCTTAAAAATAAAACGGTGGGATTTGTATGTAATGTGTTCACTTTTAGCAAGTACTTGAGCTCAAGCGCTTTATGCATGTACCAATCGACAGTTTCAGTGAGCCATTTTAGAACCTAGCTGGATCTCTTCCCTCGGTACTAGTAGAGATTCGTAGGCATTACCGTGATTACACTGAGAGATATTATCAGATAGATGTAAGGTTCTGTTAAAAGATGGTCAAGTGGTTTAATTGACACTCACCTCACATGACTCAAGGTCGAGGGTTGGATCCTTCCTGCCACAGGGATTAGTCGAAGTGCTCTGAGTAGCCTAGACACCCACGCGAATCAGGAGAAAAAAAAAAGTTTCGTGCCAAAAAAAACTTACTTTAGTAAGTGGAGAGCTCACTGTATATCGAAATAGACTACACATATAACCCTCCATTGACATCTTTCATTCAACCAGAGACTAGTATTCATTGTTACAGTGTTAATGAAATATCGAGTGGATCATAATAGATCACCAAAATCATAGTATAACTCTAGCTAATTAAAACCAAATGACATTATCTATCTGTGATTTTATTTATGTGGCTATACGAGAACCAAATGAGCCGTGTGAAGACCAAAAAGGAAATTCAGAATGTGGATAAGAAAAATAATCTTGTTGAAACAACAAACATTGAAGAACACTGAACATATATATACCATCGTTCTTACATCCCGTGTTTGACATTAATGTACATAACTTTCAAAGATTCAAGCACAAAACTCATTTTGTCGGCTCCTTTTTGGAACAGTTGTAGCGGGATGTTATCTTTAGTCTTTACCAATATACAAAATAGGAAAGCTGTGTATTTGGATAAAGCTTGTGTCCTAGTCTAGAATCCAAAATCAAAATATTCAAGGGTTCGGAGAAGATAAAGGTCGGGTGATACTCATGTTTTAAGTAAAAGTAGGAATTTCATATTCAACGCGTATATCAACAGTGGAAACAGGATTATTGTACTAGTACCTTCTAGCTATACAAATTAGATAAGTCGTGAGAAAGAACAAGGAATTACTTGACAGATGAAGTTCGTTTACACACGATATGGTCCTTCTTGCAAGCCTGATATCAGAAGACTCAGAACCTCACATCTTTCACCCCAAGCCTGTCTTTTTCAGTGCTATCATACAGAAGTGCATGTTGTACTAGAATAGCAACATTTTCATAGTCTTGGTGTAGCACCTGTAACAGAAAACTATGTTAATGCTGAACTAGTCTAGCAAGTAGAGAAGGAAAAGACACTGCCTTGCAAACTGTACAAAAATCTACTGTCAACGAACACAGAATGCTGAAAGGTCCTACATATTATGCCAAGCCTTCAATGTACCAATTAACAACACAGGAGACTGGTAACGCCAATGATGAGATCCACACAACGACAACAACAAAAGAACACAGATTTGGCCTTCAAGCAATGAAAAGATCAATGAGCACTGGAATTATTGTCAATGGAGAATGTTGGTGAAACTTCTTCCAACATATCCGGAGGAAAATGAGCTTATATTATCAATGCTGGGAAGCAAAGGAACTTTTGAGTCCATTAGCAAGCCCAGGAGGAAGCTTTGGAGTTGATGCAGCTCGTGTTGCACAACCCATCTTCGCACCTCTCAAGGAATAGTTAATGCAAGTTGTTGACCTATCGGATTTTATTGCTGGAACGACAGAACTGGAAGCCATTCAAGTAATTAATATGTTTGGAGATCCCCAATTAACTTGGAAGAGTTCTATCTCATGAAAGATGATATCTCTGGTGCAGCTGCACAAGTGATATCTGGGTTTTGATTCCTTCTAAAGAGAAGCTCAAGCTCCTCTATTTCCAAAACAATACGACTGAAGATGAGGCCATGAAGGGGCAATATCTATTGCGAGAACTGTACACAAGGTTCTCCTGCTTTAGAGGATTTCAGATGTTCCAATACAGGGGTACATAGTGTGGGAGCCCCTCAATGATGCGTTAGGGGAACCGTGTCAATCTGAAGAAACTTGATCAGGGACAACGTGTCTGTTGTGGAAATGAAAGTGATTGATAAAGCTGTTTGTTCTCATGAAGCTGATCTTCCTGAGTTTACCTGAATTTCCTAAATCTGGGAGACGAGAGAGCAGCAGCTCTAGCGAATGTGCTCAACGAACACGCACCACCACTTCAAGTCTTGGATACGGGAGGAAATGGCATCCTTCAATAGCTTTTCCCGCTTTAGCTGCTTGATCCACAGCCAACCAGTCCCTTACTAAATTAAACCTGTCATACAATGAACTAATTGACCAGGCTGCAGTTCTGATTGCCAAGGCACTGGAAATAGCCAGGTCACTGCCAGTTGAAGGTAGCCGATTTAACTGGAAATGCCATTAGAGATTACGTTACAAACGCTGCAAAAATACACCATTTTGCCACCCCTTTTGAACAGTTAAAAGCGCGTTATCTCAAAAAAAAAAAAGGAAAGATTAGTTTCTCTCTTTGAGAGATAATCATAGCTCAGCTGCTGCACAAGAGAGGATAAACACAGGGTAATTTACATTCAATCCCGCTCAAAGTAAGGCCCATATTAGGCACCATTGACCCTGGTAATAAGACCTCTAATCTTAATAAATACTACTACTAATCAACAGTAATATCTCCATTGTTATGATTTGGTTTTATCAGACTATGAAGATTTATGCTACTCTGGCTGCGGCTTTCTAGCATTTTGTTCTAATGTAACCCTTTAGATGAAATGTTGTACAAGGCGTGCCATAAAGTACACATATACTGTGTAGTATACAATAATTCTGAGAACATAATAAAGGGTACAATAACACCAACGCAGAAAACTCACAACTTATTTGCATTCATCTCCAACAAAAATGTAAAAATGTTCCCTACTCGCCTGTTGGTCAGTTGAGTAGAAAGATAAAAAAAATGTACATAGTGAACAATATTGAACTGTTGTATAATCGTAAATTGAGAGTGTCCAACCGGGACTGTAAATAAACAAACTGGGATACATCATACAGCAAATATAAAGACAAAATTATCCTCCTTAATACAAATTCATCAGCACATAACTCATGTTCCCAAGCAAGATACAAGTTATTACTTCCCACATACATTATATAGGAAAAGGGAAACAAGATCGTATCTGTACCTTCTACCTATACGGAGATCAAGAAAAAATATGAAAAAGAATTACTTGATGGAAGAAGCTCATCTACCCGGCCATTTGGGTCAAACGGTGAACGGTACTTTTTGCAAGCCTGTTACCAGGATCAATCTTCAAAACAGCCCTTAGATCTTCTGCCCCGAGCTTGTACTTTTCGGTGCTCTCGTACAGAAGTGCACGTTGTACTAGGATAGCAACATTTTTGGGGTCCTGCTCTAGCACCTGCAACACAAAATGCAATTATAGTTCATAATACTGCAAATAAATAAGAAAACAATGATGTGATTGGGGTAGTTTACTAGCTAAGAGTTTTTTTTTCTTGACACTATACTGCATGTAGAATAAGATAATGCACCACAAATATGCTTCACAGATTATATTCAATTTCTACCCGAGATTGAATATTAATACTAGTATCATTTAGGAAAAAGATCATGATGCCAAAAAAATGTGATTCACAGTACCACCAGTTTAATAATCAACAACTCCCAACTATTTAAAAGAATGTGGACTCGACAGTTAATGAACTACAACATACATAGCTACAGATAAAATTAAACGTGAGTAGTTGAACCACATCAACTCATCTCCCAACTTGCACTCGTTTTCTAATAGAAAAAGTAAACGTGAATTGGAGATATCCACAGCACATAACGAAAATTAATAAATACACACTTGGATAGACACATGTGACGCCACCAAATAACGGCGAAACGAAAGAAATCTGATATACATAAATATATTAGATACGAAAGAAACAATGGCAGTGTCAATACCTTTGTACAGTCGGCAACTGCCTTCTTATACTCCCCAACTTCTTTGTAACAAGAAGCTCTGGATGACAAAACTTCCATAATTGCTGAAGAATTCCCAGCTCGTTCTAGTAGCACCACAGCCCAAGAAAGCCACTTTATGGCATCAGCATGCTGCCCTTGCTTTTGACTATCCAAACCCTTGTTTGTGGCAGTTGTAGCTGAAACTCCAGCTGGAGGCGGTGGAAGTCCTTCCAGCTCAGTTGTGCTACCACCATCATCTCCACCAAAATCTGTACCCATATCACCCCAATCTTCCATCTCAGAAAACTGCTGGTTTTGATTGCTAGATCCGCCTGGAGCTGCAGGAGTTGGCTTCGATGGAAACAACATATCAAGTGGATCAACACCCTTGGGTTGTTCAGTAGCCTGTTTCTGTGAAGGGAAATTTTGCGTGGGAAATCAAAATCACCAAAACTACCCGTCTTTACACCAGACACACCATCGCTCGATCCCTTCGATTGAGTAGATGGAACTGACGTAGGTTTCTCAGCATTTTGAAAATCACCAAATGAATAATCCTCATTGCTACTGCTGACATTTTTTGGTGCTGCCTTATTAATTGGAGTTTCCTTCTTACCTCCAAAATTCAATAAAGACCCAAATGGATCCTTATTATTTCCATTGCCACCTCCATTTTTCGTAGCCATACCACCAAGAGTCACCGTCTTGACACCTCCATTGTTAATACCACCCTGAGGACCAATCTTCGCCCCCGTTGGTAATGAACCCGATAAATTGCCCATGGAATAAACATTACTCTTACTATTATTATTCTGAGCCGGAGCGGCATTTTTCAACGGAACATTACTCTTCTGACTACTTTGTCCCAAAGCAGATCCAAGAAGATCTCCAAAGAGATTAGGATTCTTTTCAGGAATCCCAATACTAGTAGTGGAAGTAGTAGATGATCCCCAACTTTTCCCAAATATATCACCAACCATTGAACTAGGGTTTGATTGAACTGTTTGACTCGGTAATGGTTGATGAGTCCATGATGGTTTATTTGGATTATAAACAGGATTTGGTTTTGGTTGTGCATTTGAATTCAAATTGTATGTATACGAAGATGAAGAATTTTGCTTTTGTTGGCCATTTAAGGGTTGAGATTTGTTGTTTGATGATGATGAACCAGATCCGAAACCAAAATCAAAATCATAGTTATTGAAATTACTTGATTTCATAATTCTCTAACAAAATTGAGGAAAAAATTGAGACAAAATAAACGGGATACCTGAGAGAGAGATCTGGAAGATGATTTTCGGTGCCTCTTTTTGAAATTGTGGTAAGAGTTCCAAATT
The DNA here is from genome assembly GCA_023531295.1 of Papaver armeniacum. Lineage (NCBI taxonomy): Eukaryota > Viridiplantae > Streptophyta > Magnoliopsida > Ranunculales > Papaveraceae > Papaver > Papaver armeniacum. The sequence goes on from JAJJWW010004111.1 coordinate 29,591, forward strand.
TTATTTTTCTTTTATATTTTTGCCACTTAACAAGAAGTGTGCGACTTAAGGAGGAGGAAGAAGTTTTTGTCTACCCTAGTATCTGATCGGTGAAGCCTTGAAGGTTGTAAACTGTCGGTCATTTGAATATTCAATTGGGCCTACGCGCACAATTGTTTGATATACATCTGGAAACGCTGGGGTGTTTTTGGTGTCTCGTTGATTATAGCGACCAGCGAGTCCCATGTTGCAAGTAGGGGTGGATTAACCAAGGTTTGAAAAACAGTCACGGCCAGGTCACGGGCACTAGGCGTGACCGTTATAATGCGTTTTTAGCGGTGTGAAGACGTTTTGGGAAAAAAACGCGTTGTATAGTAAAAAAACGCGTTTTTTGGACGTTTTTTAAAAATAACGGGCGTTGTAACGGTTAAATAGAAAATAAAAAAAAATTATGATATGAAATTCCTATGTAACGGTTATAACGTGCGTGAAAACGTTTTAACGAGTCTAAAAAACGTTGTTACTAGGTTTTTTTCTTTTTAATACTCCCTCCAGTCCTTAAATAGATGACCTATTAAATTTTAAATTTTGTCCCACTAATAGATGACCTATATTATATCATTAAGAAATGAGATATTTTTAATAGTACCATTTTAATTGATTATTGATAGCATAAGAAATATGTATAATTCGATAGTCATGTTTATATTCCTTACATAGGTGTTTTAAAATGCTTTTCACTATACAATTTACGAAAGTTTGATAAAATTCGTGACGGTCAATTATAGCCACTAAAATTTCGTCGGCAGCAATTATGCAATACATGCATGAGTAATGTGAAGAAAGAAACAATCATTAATCCAATTTAAGAGAGTGCATAACCTAGCTAGGTAGACTTGTTCCTTTATTAGATTGAAGAATTTCCATCAAATGCCAAGAAGTAGGCAGGGTTTTAACTCGTCTATAGGGTACTAATTTCTAAAAGTCAATCATTGAATGCTTAAAAAACTCAGTAAACTAGGCATTGCATGGTGAGTTAGGGTAGAGTCAATCAACCCATTATTAGATTCGATCTAAAATTCCACTACTTATAAGATGATATGATTATTACGTCCAAGTCATGTACCCCACCTTTTGCATGATGACGCATCTATTGTTTTTTTTATCAAAGAAAATCAAAAAGGCAAAGAAAAGCAGAATCTGATAACGAAGATTCAGAACAAGTGTATCATAATGAGCCATGGAACCCTGTGTGTGGTATAGATGAAGAAGAACCAGATTTTCATGCAGAAGAAGAACAAGTAACAGTCACACAAAAGAAAAAGACTGGGTTTTTAAAGAACCTTTTTGGACGAAAAAATAAGAATATTCATGCCGGGGAGGGTACATCGCACGGTCCTCGGGCCTCTACAGAAATACCTAGGTCTACTATGCGGCCATCAGAACCACCTAGGATGTCTGTGGATATGGGAGGACAATATAACACTTCTAGGGATTCTCAACCTTCGATGGCAAAATTTGGCAAAAGTAAAACATGTCGGGAAAAGTCGATTCTTTGGACGTTTTTCTATGCCGATGATATTCCCTTCAATGTGGATAACTCGTCTCGGTACTACGAGGCATTGATGCGGTTGCAAATTTTCGGCCAATCCTATAGAGTTCCATCATCTTATAAGTTGTCGAATCCCATATTAACTTTAGAAAAACAAAGAATTGAAAAAGATGTGGTGCGTCTTGTCCAACGACATTATTGAAGAGAATATGGTTTGTACACTCATATCGATGGTTGTAAAAACAAAAGCAGCGATACGATTGTAAACTTTCCAGTTTACGGTGGCGGTGGAATTACGTTTTTGAAAAGTGTCGACATAGAACATAATCGGTTGAAGACCGAGTATTTAATTACTTTTTCAAGCCCGTTATAGATGATGTCGGTCAGAAACATTGTTCAATTAGTAACAAATCAAGGATCCCAATTCAAAGCCGCAGTAACTAAGAATAACTTCATTTTATTTTATGAATATATATATATATTGGGAATATATTAATCATTAATTTCTTTCTATTTTGTTTGAATAGGTAATAGATTGGCTTGAATATGGCACATTTTTCCTGGTACCTTGTCTTTGCTCACGTATTGGACTTGATGTTGGAAGATATGGAAAAATTCCCCTTTGTTAAAGATGTGATCGGAGAAGCAAGACAAATTAGCAAATTTATTTACAATCATGGTTGGGTTCTTGCTAGATTTCGACAACATTACGCAGGGACGCAATCTATTGCGCCACCTGGCTTAACAAGGTTTTCGAATTTTATTGCAATCAAAAGCATCATTGATCAAACGTAATCGGATAAGGCAAAAAAACTAAACAAGCTAGACAAGTGAAGAATATTATTTCAAATGAGATGTTACGGACAACGTGTCAAAATGCATGCATAATGGTTGGTCCTTTATTGAAAATGATTCGTTTCTTGGACTCAAACAAACCCACCATGGGTTATTTGTTCCATGCACTTGCTACATGTGTGGAAACTATACAAATGGGTTTGGGATCAAATCGAAATGCTTCTATCGTGGGTGTAATAAAGAAACGATGGAAAAGTCGGTTGAGTTCTCCTCTTCATCTTTTAGGCGTATTTTCCCAATCCTTATTACATCTTTAACCCAACAACTAATCTCACCAATAATGAAATTCCCGAGCCCCAAATTTGTCTTCTGAAGTTATTTAAAAATGGTTAGTGGCCCGCAAGAACAAGCAAAATGCATGCTAGAGGTACAAAATTACTAATACCATCTCCAAATATGTTTAATTAAGTAATTTGAATTTCTAGTAACAATTGTACTTTTCTTTGTAGCAAATGGAAGAATGCGAATGATGCAAGGTCAATTTGCATCACCATCGGCACGATTAAGGCTCAACATGGTGATCCCTGTAAGTTGGTGGTTATCTTATGGTCATAAGTATCCATCCCTCGGAAGATTGTAGTAAAGATATTAAGTCAAACAAATACATCGCCCACGGATCGAGAGTAATTGGAGTGTGTTTGAAAGAATCCACACCAAACTACACAATCGTTTACTTTCATCGAGAATAAATGATCGGTGTATATGTCGATTACAATCTGAAGTTGGAGCAACAAAGAATTAAAGGTAAAGCAAAGGCGACATAACATTGATGTTAAAGCGTTCATAGGCTGCGAGGGATGACAATATGCTTGAATGGATAAGCGGGGAAAGGCAGAAACACAGGTTTACCTCAATAAGAACAATGGTTAAATATCTTTGGAAGAGGAAGTTAATAATCCAGAGCATGTCCCTCTAGCATACAAGCGGCATGATCCACGAAAGGTTATCGGTGAGTGACTTTGTTTATGACTTTGGTAATCTTTCATTTGGAGACAATACACAAGGTTATGAGAATGTGAATCCAACATATGATTCGTTACACTTCCGATCGCTACGACCATGGTGTTCAACATATGAGCGAAGGATATAATTCTAATATTGATAACAATAATGAAGTAGGTAACAATGATGATGAAAATGAAGGAGGGTATGATGACGATAATGAAGGTTATTATTATGATGATACTTATGCAACGAAGATAGCGGTACCCACGACGATGACTATGATGTGGAAAGGAACATAGAGAAAATGAAGAATACATGAATGAATCGAAAAAGGTGGTGGTCGTAGTTGGTTCGTGTAGCTTTTTAAATGATGAACACTAGTTTAACAATCCTATGTTTTTTAAATTTGAAGTTTTTAATCTTGTAGTTACTTTCCTTGTATCAATTAAAAAAATTTAATTCGAAGTTTTAAGCTTTCAATCCAGAGAAAGAAAAAAACTCAAAAAAAATGGTAAGAAAGTTATTTACACGATTATAACGTGCGTGATAACGGGAAAACAATTCTAAAAAACGCACGTTAAAATGTTATTTAGAAGAAAAAAACATTCAAACTAATTTTAGAAAAACGGTTATAACGTGTATGAAGAAACAGGAAAACGGTCCTAAAAAAGCGCCGTTATTTCCTATTTATCGGCATTATAAAGGCACGGGGTTCGGGGACCCTCACGGCCCACGATATATGGGTGTGACCGTTTTAACGGTCGTTTTCGGTAAAAGCAGGTGTTTTCAAACCTTGGGATTAACCCACGAGAAGAAAAAAAGAAAAAAAAAAAGTTTTAAAACTAGAATTTTTGGATTGCACTATCTCTTACCCAAACAACGACCTATGTTCATTATCAACTTGGTTGTTGAGAACCAAGCATTCAATCTCAAGTTTAAAGTTCTGAGTAAGAATGACTTCATTTGCAAGCATTCAATCTCAAGTTTCAGAAGTTACAGTAAGAATGATGGTAGGCTGAGAAAAGTGTTTGCCTACAGTGTAACTGCAAGTGCACAGTGCCTATTGGAGGCAGGGCAAGTACAGGTCGATCCACAGGGATTTGGGGTTGTGTAGAGTTGATTTCAAGGCTTCACTAAGCGATTTCTAGGAGAAGTGACACTTTGTGATAGTTGATTGGGTGTCGATACGACAAGATGGAATTGTGTTGTGATTCTAAGATGCAAAAATAGATTGTAAATAGATTGGAGAACACTAGGGCGGTGAATCCACCTTCTAATCTCATGCTAAGGCAATGTAGCTTAGGTTATGTTCTTGTGCCTTCCTTGAAGGTCTCAAGTAGATGTTCATTAACTAATTTTTACTAACTCCCCTTTAGTATGAGTTGTCTTTTCACGATACAACTCATCATGGGCTCATAAGCTCATCAATTAATTACTAATCTTAACACATTATAACCTGATGACAAGAATAAGACCAAAGATAGATTAGCTTCACATGAAAATTAGGGGTTTCATCAACACCCTAGTAAGGTAAATTAAAACATGATTAAAACAAATAAAACCTGATTAAACTAAGCTTGGTGCACTTTGGCTAATCCAGGCATCCCCCTTCACATACACGCCCAACCCTATTTATACATGCAAACCCTTAACTCACTTCAAATTGGAAATTAAATGAAGACCCTCTCACCCAAAGCGGCGAATCGGTTGTCCCCTCTGTTAATTCGGCTCTTCGCTCCATTAAATTGATGTTCCCTCCACTATTGACGAAACCACAACCATAACTCGCTACATCTCAAACTTATCTTCTAGGGTGAAAGAAGCTATGAAGGAGATAGAGAAACTAGGAGGTGAGTGAAGAGGCGCGAATTGCCATGCTGGTGGTTGTGTTGGTGGGCGTGGTGTCGGGAGGATGGTGATGGTGGTTTGCATGCAGTCGGGGAAGAGGAAGAAATGGGTTCCTGCTGGTTTGTCAGAGGAAAAGAAAAGAGAAAGTGAAGGGTGTTTGGTTTGGGCTGGGTCGATGGGAAGAAGGTATAGGTGGCTATGGTGTTGGGCGGATGCATCGAGTGATGATGTGAGGACGCGACGGCAGTTGGATGCGGATGGCGAGATCTCACGGCTCGGGATAGGACGGACTTGGATCAGGGTTGTGGGCGGGTCTTGGTGCTCAGCCATGTCTTTGCAATGGTTTCTTACTTGTTAGGTTACCGCCGATGCGCGCGCGTCTCAATTTTATACCGCTCTTTTGGCTCCTTAATTTCTCAAAACTTTATTTACTACCTAAAAACACAAAAATTAATTAGTACAAGTATTTATTCTTGAAAACGAGAGAAAATGATTTGGGATAATATCGATTTACGAGCACAAAAGATGAGTTAAATGCCAATAAAAAGATCTTAGAAATATGCAATGTTGGCACTCATCAAATATCCCCAAACCTAGATTTTTACTTGTCCTCAAGTGAAACGAGAAATTAAGAAATCCTAACTATACCCTTGTAGTGGTATCTCGAATGCATTTAGCGTATGCACTAAGCCTTTAAACTAGGTGTCCTAATTAGACGAGTTGTAGTCTCGTGAGGTTTACCGAGGTGTACCCACAAAACCTTCTCAACCCGAAAGTAAAAGAGTCTCAAGCATCGAGGCTATGAGGACATAGAGTTACGCATGCTAGTAACTGCAGTTTAAGCGCAAGAATGCTCGTCCTTAAGAGTTGAGGCGATAACCATACCATATGAAGAATTCGGGTTCGAGTGATCACAAGCCTCGACTACCCTGCCCAATAGGGTTTATGATAATTGCACTCAAAAGGCCGCTTTTAGTCTCTCATGTGTGCGGCGAGGAATAAAGAAGAAATCACACACCCCACGTTGAAGGTGAAGAAGGATAACCTTAAAGAAAAATTCTGGAGACTCCACGGAGTTGTGGACAAAGAATCTTTTCTGATGATCTCTAAGAAGAAATCAACCATTAGCAAGGATGGGAGTACTCACTTACCTTCTCACTTGATCATTGATTAACATTACTCTACGCGCATCCACGAAAGCGTCTTTAATCTCTTTAGGTCTTTGGTCTTAGCGGTGATGATGAACTTCAATTTCACAAAAACTTGACAAATATATATATATATATATATATATATTTTATTTTATTTTATTTTTTTAGATTAAAACATGGTGGTAACTAGACTCGGAAAATATATATATATATTTTGACATGAGATAGAAAATAACAATAAAACAATAAAACTCAATTTTCCACAACTTGTATTGTCTTGATTTCATAAACTCATAATTCTCATCTTATCTTCTTTTCTTTGAATTATTTGCATAAACCTTGGGCTATTGACTTTTCTTCTAAATATTGATGTTTTTACGCTGGCGACGATGATGTGTTTCGCAAAAGTGGTGGTGTTGTTGGAGGAGAGGTGATGCTAGCTGCAATCCGAACCTTCACGAGAAGGAGTTATCATCTTTAAACGTCACCCTCATGATTGACAAAATTAGCACTCAAGAGATCAAAAATAGTGCTTGAAAGTGGTGCGAAGTTGGGTAGCTCACCATTCCTACCCGGAATTGACGTACGGTGACACACACTCTAATGATTTTCTAGAAAGTCACAAAAATTGAAGGTTGGTGCCTCGCTTGATGTAGAAATGGGTAGTCTCCACTATGGGTGATCACAATTCTACTACCGAATGTCTATACAACACCTAATTCGCCCTCCAGCATGGTTAAATCCAACTTTAACGCTCTAATCAACTAAGAAACCCGATTGTGTTCTCCAGTACTTCCAAGTTCAGTTATTTCGGTCAGACTCTCTATGTAAACATAGCTAGAAGCATGCTAGTGACTCTAAGATCTCTAAAAGTTGGAGGTTTTTATGTACATATTTACAAAGAGTTTTGAATTTTTGAACTTTTTGAACTTTTTGATTATTTTTTTTTTTGAACAAAAAGACTAAAAACTCTATATGCAAAACACACCCCCAAACCTAAATCAAACATTGTCCTCAATGTGTCAACAGATGATAAGAATTCAAAAAGTCACATACCAAGAGAACTATGTTGAGTAGAGAAAAGGGAAGAGATTACCGGTATGTTGGCAGAGCAAGGTTAGAGCTTCATTAATCAAGGCTAGAATCCAACATTCTCAGCGGAGATCATATCGGATTAGCACAATATATACAAAAGAAGGCTCAACCGATTCAAGATAGAAGATTTAACAAGAGCTACTGGATTATATACAAGAAAAATTCACCATACATCAACAATCTAAAGAGTTGAGGATCAACCCGAGAGAAGATATGCATAAACATCAACAGCCTTACACAAATATAACATGAGAGTGCAAGTAAGATTGCATATGTGAACGATTTTCCCCCAAACCTAAACTTGTCAACAGATTTGTTTTTGAGCACAAAATCTTGCATTTTTAAAGGTACATCATGCACAAGGTCTAATTCAAAATGAGTGGTGTTAAGAATAGGCAGATATACACATTCCAACTGTGGCTCCTTAAAGGTGTTATACTTTGATGCAAAATAGTCCAAGAGGACTTGGGAAGCACAAAGCTCTAGGCCTAGATTAGGAACTCTCAGAATAGTTGGTTTAGGTGCAAGACCCTCAGATTGTGACATAGGCAGGCAGTTGGGCATGTCTAAGTTGTTCACATGTGTGAGATCAAGAGTACCATTATCACTTACATCAATATCCCCCAAGTCATCTACACGTGTTGTAACATGCTCATGTTCATAAAATATTTCGACAAGTCCCAGTCCATAATCATCATCTACAACTTCAGTTTCATGCATAGGGAGATCACAAGAAACTTCACACTGTGACCTAGGCCGAGAATTAGACACATCAATTATATCTACATGCATTGAATATCAACAGACAATTCGGCTATCCCTAGGTCAGATGCAAGTTGAATAGCATGCTCACTTTCACAGAACAATTGTTCAAACCCCAATTCAGCATCGCATGTATGTATGGATTGAATATTAGAAGAAGCATCATTCATAAGGTTCACAGTAGAGAAGCTTAATGTCTCTGAACCCAAAGGTTCCACCATATTTTCAGCATACACATGCTCTTCTAATATATCATATTCATCATCATAACAAAAATGCATTTCCCTATTCAAAATTGTAGCATTTCTAGTGCACTCATTTACCTCTTGATTAGGTTCATATTCAGTGTCAGTTGCATGAGTAGGAATAGAAACACTATTTTTAAAATTTACTTTATTAGGGACAACAAACATCATCATGAAATTCCTTCCATTCTTCATTTTGTAAATGAATCAGGTTCATTTTAAGAATCATAGTAAGTTGTTCAATGGAAGGAGAGTCTTCACTAGTGGGTATCCTTGTCTCATATGGATATTCATTACATGGTTGTGCATGAGGTTCACTAGAGAAGGGGAATTCAGAGATGTTGCTATATGGATGATCATGCAACGCTTGTAATTCAAACCTAGCATTGTTTTGCTCTATGAGGTTGATATTCTCCATTATCGACTGCATACAAGGGTTCATTGGAGGACAGCATTGTTCAACCTCCCATGGCGGTTGATGATACATGTGCGCATAATGATTAGGGTATGTGTATTCAAGTTCAGGGCCCTGAGAAGGTTCATAATACTCCCTAAAATCATTGACATCATGGTCTGTGAGGGGTTCATATTGTGAAGCATGCCCATAAGCAAGCTCTCTAATTGACCTATGTGATGATTCTTCATCTCTACTGTCATTCCAAAATCCTATCATGCCAGGCTATCAATTTGAACTCAAAAAGAAACACCTATAGCCCAGCACACATCAAGCATGTTATAGCACTCAAACAGCCAACGATTTCTCAAAACAGGGAAGCTAAGCTCATATGAATCAAAAGCTAGTTCTCAGAATCAATCACACTGGACTGAGGTTTGCTGTTGTTGAAGAGTGCACAGCACTGATTATGCACAGCACTGCACAGGTTAAGCACAAGGAAAGACAGAGAGTGTGTAAGGTGCACAGGGCAGGCTGGGTTATGCTCACTCAAGGTGAAGAACGTGCTGGGCTTGTGTGTGAAAGACAACAAGCGAGCTGCTAATACAAATTCAGCTTACTCAACACTCATTCAAGCACCACGAGGCCACACACAAATTGCAGATATTGGTTCACAGATGCACAAATGCAACAGATGGATAGATTCAC